>CM034308.1:22315545-22328420 GCA_019925795.1 Dendrobium chrysotoxum
CTAGGTTGACCCAGGGCCTGGGTCTGGGCTCAGCAGACTTGGTTTGACTCCCTGGACCCACTGGGTTGGGTTCCAGGGTCTAGCCTGGTCAAATTTGACCAGGTCAACCCTTTGACCTAGGTCTAGGGAGAAACAGGGTCAACAAACGGACCCCCAACAGGAGTGGCGAACAAACTAGTGAACCGCTCGTGTTGGCGTTGACCGAATGTGGCAGAAGCAGTAGAGTAAAGGCTCTAGGAAAGAGCACCAAAAGAGGTGAAAGAGTGTAAAGGGGGATCTTCTCCTGGCCTTGTCTTACAGCAAGGGCAGAGCCGAGGAGAAAGTGGGAAGCAAAGTAGTAACGGGTCACAAAAAGGTGACAGAGTAAAAGGAAATCCCATCCTCACCTTGCCCTGTAGCAAGGGCAGAGCTGAGGGGGAGACCAAAAAAGGTGAGGTAGTAAAGAAAACCAACTATCCATCTGACCGCATCGAAACAACAAGATGGAGGGTGAAAGGGTGGTGAGGTATGCCTTCCAGGGATACTGTCAGGCTCACTCGACCAAGTAAAGTCTGATGTCTGCTTGATCAGAGCAAAACAATCAGGGAAGAAGTAGTGGTGAGGAACGCCTCCCAGGGACACTGTCGGGCTCACTCAACCAGGTAAGTAAAACCAACTACCTGACTGTTCATCTCAAACAGCAGAATAGAAGGTGAAAGGATCCCGTCTCCTCCTGCTCCTTTCGGAACAGCGGATAGGGGTGACTCAATACTTCTGTCTGACCTCAACAAAAGTAAATAAGCCACGAAATTGGAGTCTGTGTAGTCTTTTACAGAACATCCAGAGTAAAGGGGTGGTGAGGAATGCCTCCCAGGGACTCTGTCGGGCTCTCTCAACCGGTAAGTAAAACCAACTACCTGACTGTTCATTTCAAACAGCAGAATAGAAGGTGAAAGGATCCCGTCTCCTCCTGCTCCTTTCGGAACAGCGGATAGGGGTGACTCAATACTTCTGCATGACCTCAGCAAAAGTAAATAAGCCACGAAATTGGAGTCTGCGTAGTCTTTTACAGAACATCCAGAGTAAAGGGGTGGTGAGGAATGCCTCCCAGGGACTCTGTCGGGCTCTCTCGACCGGTAAGTAAAACCAACTACCTGACTGTTCATTTCAAACAGCAGAATAGAAGGTGAAAGGATCCCGTCTCCTCCTGCTCCTTTCGGAACAGCGGATAGGGGTGACTCAATACTTCTGCCTGACCTCAGCAAAAGTAAATAAGCCACGAAATTGGAATCTGCGTAGTCTTTTACAGAACATCCAGAGTAAAAGTGATGGTGGGGAATGCCTCCCAGGGACTCTGTCGGGCTCCCACTCAACCGGGTAAAGTCTGATGTCTGCTTGATCAGAGCAAGACGATCAGGGTAAGGGTCTGATGTCTACCAGAGCGGCGGGACAGTCAGGGTAAAGGTGTGGTAAGCTATGCCTCGCAGGGGCTCTGCGGGGTGCTCCCAACCAAGTAAAGCCTGATGTCTACTCGGCGCATATGCCTGCAGCAGAGCAATCAGGGAAAAGAGGTGGTGAGATATGCCTCCCAGGGACTCTGTGGGGCACTCTCAACCAAGTAAAGTCTGATGCCTACCCGGCGCATATGCCTGCAGTAGAGCGATCAGGGGAAAATCATCTCAACCATTCCCTAACACGCATATGTGTAGGGATGGGAAGAGGAGTAGAAAATGGAAAATTTTAAAGAGAGAAGGGTCGTCTCAGGAGTTTCAAACTAGTGTTTTGGGTACCACGTGGTAGAGGACAAGTCGTCGTGGCCACGAGTATCCAAATGCCAGTGAAACTGCCTAGGCGAAACCGAAATCATACAAACCTGGAAGCACCAGAATGATGCCTCGAGAGGCCACAGGGAAAGGTACGCCCTCAACAAAGTATGAGAGGGGTAATCTCATTCCCACTGAGTAGCTAAAGTAGCAAGGAGGACACACTTGCTACGGAAAAAGGACTATATCAATGAGAAATAATCATAGAAGACTACAGTGGTACACCCACGTAAGCTAGTGGGACCCTGTAGAGGTGGAAAGCAACATAAACACATCCAAGGGACCGCTCTACAACCAGGAGTCGGGTCACGGCGGGAAAGTATGTCACTCTAAGACAAGTGAAGTAATTTTCTGCTAGAAAATCAAAGTTCACTAAGAAGCGACGCTAACATCTGAGACTCGATGTACTGCATCACAACTAAGAAAGCACACAAGAGTAGCGAGGGGACACACTCGCCACTAAAGGAAGTAACATTGCATATGAATGATATTTATGAAAAGCTCACAGTAGTGGTACCCACACAAACTGGTGGGACCCTGTGGGAAGTGGAATAATATCAGTGCATCCGTAGAGCTACCCCAGCAGCTGAAGGTAGAGTACGAATGAGAGAGAGAGTAAAGTAGAAACTGAGTTGATTTTCTGCTAGAAAATCAGAGCTCTCAAGTCAGTGATGCTAACGCCGGTAACCAGGCGTACTGCAACACTACTGGGGAAACAGCTCAGGATGGCGAGGAGACACACTCGCCATTGAGGGAGATGATTTATGAGTAAAATCAATAAACATCAAACATCACAGCGATAACACTCACCCTGACCGGGGGGACCCTGTGAGAGGCAGGAGCGACACTACCAAACCCATAGGACTGCTCTAGTAGCTGAGAGCAAGGCAAGGGTGAAAAAGTAGGTCACTAAAAGAAACTGGAGAGCTGATTCCCTACTAGGGAATCAGAGCTCGCGAAGGTGGGATGTTAACATCTTGAGCAAGATGTATCACACCACTAATAAGGACTATCATGATTGTGAAAGACCATAATAGTCACAAGTGTAAACTCATCCTTGAAGCAATCCCTCAGACGCTTCGTAGGAGAAGAGAAAGAAAGACTTTGGGGAATTTGAGCTCTTAGAGAGTATTACCGGGTTCCACCTGCGACAAGGGCAACCGGTTTTGCTCTACTGAGAGCTTCCCTCTTTTATTGTATAGATGCACATTTTTGTATGTTCACAATCATAGACTAAATATGTCTCGTACTGTCGAAGATAAAACCCGGTAGAGGGAACATTTACCATATCCGTGTGTTACTCCTAGTATGGGACATCCTCTAATGATTGGAACTCAAAGAGGGATATAGGATTGGCTTTGATAACCCAGGCCACATTCGTCACATGAATAAAACTGGGGGCACAATCAGAACACGATTGGTATGTGAATGAAATTTAGGTTATGATAGTGGATCAACATTACCCTCCCTAGCTAGCATAGGTTGGTATGGACCCAGTACAAAAGAAGTCTGAATTGATTTTGATATCCCAGACCACACTTGGGAGCACCAAGTGAAACTGGGGGAACAGAGAGGGGGAACTCTCAAATTACCAGAACTCAGAAGAGGAAGGTACAATAAGTGCGAAACTTTTATCAGTCCTTAAGAATGGTCTATAATCAGATGGTGGGGGCAAAATATTTTTGTGCATGGATTTTTAAAAGAATATGGCAAGTATTTAAACAAACTCAATAGTGGGACCACTAAGAGGTGTTTAAGCCCTTACCAATCAATCTGAGAGAAGTCTGATTCACACATTTCCTAAAGAGTGAAAATTTTATCAGAGAGTAAAAGAACTATTTTTAGAAATGAAAAAAATTAACCTCTGAATCGTCTTGAACCTTAGAAAAGGTTCAGAAAGTTCAGCAATATAGGTTGACTCCATCTAAATCCGAGAAGGTTAGGGATTTAAATTTTGCCAACCCAGCTTAAGCCCCCTACAAGCTAAGCCGGGTTTTCTCCCTTACATATTATGAATAAATATCTAATTCAACAGGGTATAAATTAGAGAGAGAAACTGAATCTTCTCAATCCTCTTGCATGAGAATATTTTTATATCTAATAGAACATTCTTGCATGATGATAAATCCGAAATCATGATTTTCAAACTCAAGTATCACAAATATCAAAGGGTATGGATTTTCTGAGATTTAGAGATTTACAAGAAAGGGAAGCTATTTACTTATCCACTTTGGGCTCATTTTGAGCCCCTCAACTTGATTTGGCGCACTGCGCATCTTTTAATTACTTGATACACTTTGTGTATCCTTGACTTTATGGCGCATTTTGTGCAACTTTCCACTTTTGATACACTTTGTGTATCTTTGATTTTTGGCGCACTGCGCATCTTTTCACTTTTGATACACTTTGTGTATCTTTCATTTTGTAACTGGCTCCCTTTCCAAACCTCTAAAGGAAAACTTTCTCAGTTGTAAGATTATCTTCCAAACATAAGAGAAGAAAAACTCACTCTCTCGTGCGAGGAAGAAGAATCCACAAAGCAAATCCAATTCTATGATAAGAATGAACGACTTGAATAAGAAAATTACGAGATGGATTCATCAGCCTGCGGAAGATGCCCATGAGATAGGAAATCACAAGATGATTGGGAAAATATGCGTCTCTAGATCTAATTTCAATTTGATATAGATTTTTGTTCAAAATAGGAAATCATCCCAAGAAAGGGATGAGAGAGAAGGCATACATTTTTTTGAATCATTATAATTTTCCTTCAAGGGCTTAGAGGAGTCAACCATCAATTACTTAATTTTCTAAAGAAGACAGGGGTAAGTCTTTCATTAGGAAAAATAAATTCTATCCTTTCTAAAGAAAAATTCTCTAAAAAAAAAAAAAAAAAAAGTCCACCTTGTGTCTCAAGCTCTCAGACTTTTCTCAGATTAGTCTTTCTTTTAAAAATTTTGCACATTAAATTTAAAGATCCCACTATTGAAAATAGAACTTGAATCTGTATTTGGACTGATATGGGTCAAGATCTGGCCTAGAAGAGTTCAGACAAGGGAGATGATAGAGACCAGAGTTTATGTCAGTGTACGGATCATATCATCTCACCTCATCACCCCTAAGGATAGCCTCATACTTCTCGTAACAAACATCGTGTGGTAGAGGACAAATCGTCGTGGCCACACAGACTGTCGAAAAGTGAAGAAGCCCCTCCAAAGGGGGGACATATACAGGGGAGTATTTACAGGCGGTAGGGAGACCCCCTCCCTCTCGAAGAGTGAACTCAGGCATAGTACTTTTTCAAGTACTGCCCGTTGATGACAGGCATAGGGTGAACACCATTGGCATCAACGAGTAGGTAGGCACCACCTTCATAAACTTGCTCTACAGCAAAGGGGCCTTCCCAAACAGGCTCGAACTTACCACTTCGGCGACGGCGCGAAATGATAGGTCTGCGTAAAACAAGGACCAACTCGCCAACCCGGAAAGCACGGGGTCGGACAAGGCGATCATGTGATCGAGCCATACGTGCCTGGTATAGTTTGAGGTTCTGATAAGCTTGTAGGCGAAGCTCTTCTAAACCATCAAGCTCTTCCGTCCGTAGTCGGGCGTTATCTTCATGGGAAAGATTGTGGCTGACTGCCACACGTAGCGAGGGGAGCTCGACCTCAAGTGGGAGGACGGCCTCGACCCCGAAAGCCAAAGCATATGGGGTAGACTGAGTAGGAGTACGGTACGTAGTCCTATAGGCCCATAGTGCTTCGGGAAGTCTATCGTGCCACTCTCGTTTGTTTGCAACCAAGATTTTTCTTATTAATTGCACGAGAGTTTTGTTGAATGCTTCCGCCAAGCCATTGGCCTTGGGATAGTAAATTGAAGAGTATCGCCAATTGATGTTATGGCGGCGGGCAAATCTGGCAATTTTGGTGCTTCTAAATGATGGGCCGTTATCTGAGATGATACGGCGCGGGACACCAAAACGATAGACAATATGATCACGAAAGAAACGCATCACATCTTCTGATTTGACTTCCTTAAGTGGCACAGCCTCTGCCCACTTAGAGAAGTAATCAGTGGCAGCTAAAATGAACCTATGGCCCTTAGAGGAAGGAGGGTCAATAGGACCCACTACATCCGTGCCCCAGCCCTCGAATGGCCAAGATGATACAGTAGGGTGCAGCGGATTAGGGGGTTGGTGAATCACCGTGCCATGAATTTGGCACTGGTGGCACTTTCTAGCGTGCTCCATACAATCACGGATCATAGTCGGCCAATAGTAACCGAGGCGTTTAATTCTGCCTTTCATTTTTGGTCCGGACTGATGGGCACCGCAAAGACCTTCATGTATCTCGCCCATGACCTTGCGAGCCTCCTCGTTGTTGAGGCAACGCAACCACATTTGGTCGAAAGAGCGTCGATACAAGGTGTCGTTCACATAAGTGAATGATAGGGCTCTCTTTCTGATCTGGGCAGCAAGAGATCTATCATCTGGAAGCCTGCCATGCTTCAAATACTCTATAAAGGGTACTCTCCAGTCTGATTCTTCCTCAACTGAGAATACTGTGAGGGTCTGATCGGGAGAAGACAGGTCTGCGGGGCATAGGGCTTGACGGCACTGGACAACGATAGACAGTGGGTTGCCAGTTGGGTCAGCCAGTTCCTTTGCTAACTTAGCTAATGCATCTGCCTTGCCATTGACAGATCTAGGGATTTTAGCTAAGGTCACTTCAGGAATCAAACACAAGAGCTCCATTGCCTTGCTGTGATAAGGCAAGAGCTCAGGTTTAAGCACTTTGTAGACTCCCGCTACTTGATTTATGATCAGTTGTGAGTCTCCAAAGATTTTCACCCGCATGACATTCATCTGAATGGCCAACTCTAGTCCTAAAATCAGAGCTTCGTACTCAGCTTCATTATTAGTACGAGGTTCTGAAAGACTGTAGGAATATCTCAGAGTGTGACCTTCAGGGGATACAAAAATGAGGCCCAGACCTACCCTAACTATAGGAGTTTCATTCGGGCTCAAGGCTCTAACGGATGACGCACCGTCGAAGTAAAACTCCTAAGTAGGGGACTCCTGCTCCTCCGCACTCATGATTAGCTCGTCAGGTAGCTCGTCGTTGAGTGGGGAATCTGCAGGGATCGGGTGAGCAGCAAGAAAATCAGCTAGAGCCTGTCCTTTAACGGCCCGCTGAGGGACAAAAGTGATGTCAAACTGCAGCAAGATCATAGACCATCGTGCCAGACGACCTGAGAGGGTCGGACGGGTCATGAGATACTGCAAGGGGTTGACTCGAGAGATTAGGTTGACCTTGTGTGAAAGCATATAATGCCTAAGCTTCTGTACCGCGAAGATCAGAGCTAAACACTGCTTTTCCATCGCGGGGTACTTCAGCTCTGCGGGTATCAACCGTCTACTGAGGTAGTACAAGGCATTCTCCTTGCCTTCCTCATTCTCTTGAGCCAATAATGCACCCAAGGACTCATCCAGGGCCGTAGTGTAGAGAATTAACGGCCTCCCCGGGATGGGTGCAGCTAAAACAGGGGGGTTTATCAGGTAGCGCTTTATACTCTCAAAGGCCTCCTGACAACGCTCATCCCAGTGAAAGCGGGCGTCTTTCTTTGCTAGGGCAGCAAAGGGGTGACACCTACCGGACAAATTGGAGATAAATCTCCGTAGGAAGGCTAACTTTTCTTGAAAAGACCTTAGCTGGGTAAGGCTTTTAGGGAGTTTTAGATCTACTATGGCTTTGATCATGGAAGGATCAATCTCAATGCCACGGTAGCGAACTATAAACCCCAGGAACTTTCCTGCACTAACTCCAAATGCACATTTTAGAGGGTTCATTTTCAAATCATACTTGCGTAGGCGTTCAAAAACGATTCGTAGATCTCGAAGGTGATCTCCGCGGACCTTGCTTTTGACTACCAGATCATCCACATAGCATTCAACTTGCTCGTGTATCATCTCGTCGAAGATAACAGTCATAGCACGTTGATAGGTGGCCCCGGCATTCTTGAGACCAAAGGGCATCACCTTGTAGCAGAACACACCTATAGGTGTGCGAAACGCAGTAAACTTTTCCTCTTCGGGGTCCATCTTTATCTGATTGTAACCAGATGAACCATCCATGAAGGAGAAAATGCTATGGGATGATGCTATATCCACCATAAGCTCGGGGATAGGAAGAGGAAAATCGTCCTTAGGACATGCCTTGTTTAAATCACGGAAGTCGATACAGACACGAATCTGCCCGTTCTTTTTCCGGACTGGAACAATGTTGGCAAGCCAAGTAGGGTACTTCTCTTCACGAATGAAATTGGCCTCTATAAGCTTCTTAGTTTCAGCGATCACCTGTTGTTCTATTTCTAACCTCATCCTACGAGGTGCTTGTTTAACAGGGACTGCGTCAGACTTAATGGCTAGTTTATGGACTGCTACATCTGGATTTAGACCAGGCATCTCGGTGTAGTTCCAGGCAAAGCAATCTTTAAACTCTGAGAGTAGCTCGATGTATTCTTGAGCCTCTGAGTCAGATAACAAGACACTATGAAAAATAGGTCTAGGATCTGATTCAGTGCCTAAGTTTACCTCACACAACTCGTCCATGGCGGAAGTGATGCCATCTTCAAACTCTTGAGGAGCATCGAGTACTCTATCCTCATCATCACCCGGGTCTTCTTTATCGGTAAGAGAAACAACCGGGTATGAGTGGGAAACCGTTCGGATGTTAGCATGGTTAGGTGAGCTCTGCTCGACATAACCTAAGCCTTGCTTAGTTTGAGGCATATCAGTCCGCCAAACACGAGCCTGTCGTAGAGCTTGTTCATCTGACCAAGTCGAGATGACTGCACCCCGCTCTACACAGTCTTCCACGAAAGGAGAAAAATAACGAGGGGCAGTCGTGACCCTGTTATCCATAGCGGTCTCCGCTGAACCCTGACTCCCAGGACCCAGTGGGGCACCTACACTATGGGATAACGATGCACACTCACTAGCTCGTGGTGGCACAAAGGTTTCGTACAGAGGAGGCGGAGGGCGACCTCTAACTTGTAGTGTGCCACCATCACTAGTGGAGGGGGTAACCAAAGATCTTTGGTGAGACTCCTCAACTCTTATTCCACGTATCTGACGGGAAAGGGATTGTTGACTAGTGGTCTGACGTCGGGGGTCTACCTCCTCGTCTGAACCACTGTCAATAACTAAACCACCCTCGGGTATCAGGTACCTACAAAAGGTAGGCAGTGAACTATAATCAGTGAAGTCCGGGGCTGGTGAGGGAGCTGAGCGATGAGGGGTAGTGATCATCTCATCGTCAGAGGAGTCGGACTCGACAGTCAAAGGAGAAGCATAAAGATATGAGGGAGGAGGGATTTGAGTATCGTAGTTTCGCGGCGGGCGAGTCGATCCTCTACCTCTACCTCTACCTCGCTCTCCCCTACCTCTACTAGGGGGAACATCGTGCCCAACTGCAAATTGGAAAGGAGATCTAACAGGATCTGCAGTGGAGGTATCTGCCTCAATACTAACCTGTGACGGACCTTGCACAGGTAGCTGCACAGGACCCTGTACAGTACTGGCAGGTGTCACTGGTGACTGGGCAGAAGGAGGTTTACTCTTCTTACGAGGTATGTAATGCTCAGCATCATCGTAAATAGAGACCTCATGCACGGAAAAGGGTTGGGTATCCCCGGGAATGGAGTACTCGACTTCATTCCTCATATACTTCATACATTGGTGCAGGGTGGAGGGCACCATTCCATACTCATGAATCCAGGGCCTTCCTAAGAGAGCCCTGTATGAAGTATCTGCCTCGATCACATGAAACTTCGCCTCAGTAAGGAAATTTCCAAACTTCAGGGGTAGGGTGATAGACCCTAGGGCACGCTGTCCTTGGTCATTGAAGCCTTTCAACATAATCTTATCGGAGGTTAACTTCAGATGACCCAGGGAGAGGCTCTTCAAGGTTTCGTAACTCAGAATGTTTACTGAATCTCCTTGGTCAATGAGGACCCTGTTCAACTCATAACCATTGACTTCAGCGGTGACATACAAAGGACGATTGTGATCAGAGGTACCCAAGAGGAGATCACGATCTGAAAAGGTAATGCACGGCATCTCTCTCAAAAGGCATGCATCTCCAACAGATTCGGAAGCAAAGAAGGCTTGATAGGACTCTGGATCGAGTAGTGCTTTTACCAGTGTCTCTCTCAAGTCAGAAGACATCATCAAAGCGTCATAGACACTGAGAAGGGCAGGAATTTTCCTTAAATGGGCCAACACATTGTAATCGACCTCCAGCTGAGGGCCTTTCCCTTTCTCCTTAGACTGCTCTTGGGAGGAAGGGATAGGATCGCCCTGCTGGGTAACAATATTCTTATCTTTTTCTTTTATATTTTTAGCCATCCTCGGTGGAAGAACCTTCCCTGAACGCAAGTGAACTTCCTGTATCGTGTCGTCTTTGACAGGAGATTCACTTGGTTCAGCGGTGATGGCCTGTGTTGGCTCCAAGGAAAGTGACTGGAGTGGGTTCTCGGATTCATCTTCTGAATCCATGTAACAACCACCCTCCGGAATCATAAAGACCGGTTTCTCATCACACTCAGACTCTTCATCACATGCAGAATCATCACAAGAAACATGTAAAATATTGAAAGAGCGAGTGCTAGAAGAAATAAAAGTAGGAGCAGAACACCAGAAGTAGCCAGAATCACCTTCTTCTATTATTTCATCATCAGTTGAAGGGAGAACGAAATCCTTCAGCGTAAGTGCTGGAAGGCGTCCCGTCTTCCCCTCAGAAGTTACAACAAACTTTTCCTTTTCATACATCTTTTTATTACATAAAATAGGAAAAGAAATGTGCTCAGTAGGCACTACAACATGAGAAGAAAAAGGTGCTGGCGAAGAAACTGGGCTGGCAACTGTCGATTTGGCCTGGGTAGGCCTCCTCTCAACTGCCTCTGAACTCTGAACTGTCTGCCGGATCATCTGCCTCGTCTTCCGAGAGAGTGCTAACTGCCACTCCCCCTCAGAACCTCTGGGTGATCTGCTACGACTGCTCTGTCTGCCACTCTGGCTGTCACTACAACTACTGGAGCCCGAGATCATCTGAACTGTCTGAGGTGTCTTGCCCTTGGGCTGAACCAAGTCGCTGTCCTGTAGGTGGATCTGCCCACTAGCCATGAGCTTCTCAACTCTGTCCTTGAACACATAGCAGTCTTCTATGACATGCCCGATATGTCTGTGAAATGGACAATAGAGTGGGTGTTCTGTCTGCCCCTCCTCTTCCACTCTATTGTTGTTCGGGAATGTTAAGATGTTTCTCTTAGTAAGGAACTTGAAGATCTTCATCACACTTTCCCTTTTAAAGGGATATTCCTTACTAAGCTTCTCCCGTAGGTACTGCTGACTCTCTGGGGTCCTACGGGAGGGTCTAGACTGCGCTGCTGACTGGCCCGGTGTGTGAGACTGCTGAGGTGGTGCTGAACTGACTGAGGGCTTCTTGCCCTTATCTGATGGCCCATAAGTACTGTGCACCTCCCCTCTCCTAGGTGGGGGTGCTCCTGATGACTCCTGCCGCTGAGGTCTACGCGAAGGTTGACTCTCAACCTTAGGAGGGACTACATCGGGTATGCTGTCCTGCAAACTGATCACCTTTGTCAACAACTTCTGAAAGGTTCTGATGCTGAAACCCTTCAGATAAGGTGCTATCGGGCCATCTATGTTCTTCAATAAAATTTCTACTGCATGCTGCTCCTGTAACTGGGGCTCACACTGTAGGCTGAGGTTCCTCCATCTGACTATGTAATCTGGGAGAGGCTCTCGGGGCCGCTGTCTAGTCACAACTAGCTCTCCAACTGTAACTCGGTGCTCTGCACTGACAAACCTCTGAATAAACAACTGCTCCAGCTCTGCAAAGGTGCGTACTGAATCGTTGGGGAGGTCGGCGTACCAGGCAAAGGCCACCCCAACTAAACTGCTGACAAAAAGTCTCAACATCAGTGCATCGTTCCCTCCTATGTTGCAACAGATGGCTCGGTACTGGGCTACGTGCTGCCTCGGGTTCCCAAACCCATCAAAGACTCTGAACCTAGGAGGGACAAAACCAGGGGGGTAGGGCTCGTGCTCGTACTCTACTGGGTAAGGACGCCCCCTGCTAACTACCTCTCCAGACTTCCTGGAGGAAATGGCCTGCTCGACCTTCTGGGCAATCAGATCCTGAATCTGTCCGGCTGACAACTGAACTGACTGACTCTGGACTGGGGTAGTAAAAGCAACTGCTGTCGGTGCCACTGGAACTGCTCTCTGGGCCCTGTCTACTCCCACAGGACCTGGTGCTACTACAGGTGGTGCTGCTGGCTCGTCCCTGGACGTAGCAGGAGTGCCTACGCCCGTCATCTGGGGCATCGCCCCCAAAGCTGTCAACTGAGCTGTCATCGCTGCCATGGCCCTGGCCATCTCTGCCATCTGAGTCTGTAACTGTAGTACTGTGGCATCTGTCTCAACTGACCGGGGAGATCCTCCTACCTCAGCTTCTCCCTGCTCATCATCATCATCTGCCTCTATCTGCTCGTCTGAGTGGCCACGTCTAGTAACCACGCATACTCTGTGTACCGGTATATCTCCATCTGACTCCTCCTCGAGTAAATCATCCTCAAGTGCATCATCCTCGTAGAGGGTCTGGTGGAAGTCCTCTGCATACGGACTCAAAGGGGAAGAAGTCTCGTAAGGGCTAAGGGCTGGCTCTGCCCGAACCGGTGAACCACTAGGAGAAACTGCAGCATCATCGTCCGTTGCTGCATCACAGACCATCGGAACTGCCTCTGATCCGGAAGGAACAACTGTCTCTAACTGCTCAACTGCCTGAACTAGCTGTACTGCATCGACAGGGGACTCTGCCTGTCGTCGTCTCCACACCCATCTACTGCGACGGGACCCAGTAGGGGCAACTGACTGCTGCGGGGCTACTACAACTGAAGGGAGCTGGGGTCTGGGAGGCTCCAACTGCTGCCTCTGCCCATGACGGCGTGGGCGTCGTCCAATAACCGGAGTAACTGTCTGTGGTCTCGCCA
>CM034308.1:22328920-22341420 GCA_019925795.1 Dendrobium chrysotoxum
GAGAGTATTACCGGGTTCCACCTGCGACAAGGGCAACCGGTTTTGCTCTACTGAGAGCTTCCCTCTTTTATTGTATAGATGCACATTTTTGTATGTTCACAATCATAGACTAAATATGTCTCGTACTGTCGAAGATAAAACCCGGTAGAGGGAACATTTACCATATCCGTGTGTTACTCCTAGTATGGGACATCCTCTAATGATTGGAACTCAAAGAGGGATATAGGATTGGCTTTGATAACCCAGGCCACATTCGTCACATGAATAAAACTGGGGGCACAATCAGAACACGATTGGTATGTGAATGAAATTTAGGTTATGATAGTGGATCAACATTACCCTCCCTAGCTAGCATAGGTTGGTATGGACCCAGTACAAAAGAAGTCTGAATTGATTTTGATATCCCAGACCACACTTGGGAGCACCAAGTGAAACTGGGGGAACAGAGAGGGGGAACTCTCAAATTACCAGAACTCAGAAGAGGAAGGTACAATAAGTGCGAAACTTTTATCAGTCCTTAAGAATGGTCTATAATCAGATGGTGGGGGCAAAATATTTTTGTGCATGGATTTTTAAAAGAATATGGCAAGTATTTAAACAAACTCAATAGTGGGACCACTAAGAGGTGTTTAAGCCCTTACCAATCAATCTGAGAGAAGTCTGATTCACACATTTCCTAAAGAGTGAAAATTTTATCAGAGAGTAAAAGAACTATTTTAGAAATGAAAAAAATTAACCTCTGAATCGTCTTGAACCTTAGAAAAGGTTCAGAAAGTTCAGCAATATAGGTTGACTCCATCTAAATCCGAGAAGGTTAGGGATTTAAATTTTGCCAACCCAGCTTAAGCCCCCTACAAGCTAAGCCGGGTTTTCTCCCTTACATATTATGAATAAATATCTAATTCAACAGGGTATAAATTAGAGAGAGAAACTGAATCTTCTCAATCCTCTTGCATGAGAATATTTTTATATCTAATAGAACATTCTTGCATGATGATAAATCCGAAATCATGATTTTCAAACTCAAGTATCACAAATATCAAAGGGTATGGATTTTCTGAGATTTAGAGATTTACAAGAAAGGGAAGCTATTTACTTATCCACTTTGGGCTCATTTTGAGCCCCTCAACTTGATTTGGCGCACTGCGCATCTTTTAATTACTTGATACACTTTGTGTATCCTTGACTTTATGGCGCATTTTGTGCAACTTTCCACTTTTGATACACTTTGTGTATCTTTGATTTTTGGCGCACTGCGCATCTTTTCACTTTTGATACACTTTGTGTATCTTTCATTTTGTAACTGGCTCCCTTTCCAAACCTCTAAAGGAAAACTTTCTCAGTTGTAAGATTATCTTCCAAACATAAGAGAAGAAAAACTCACTCTCTCGTGCGAGGAAGAAGAATCCACAAAGCAAATCCAATTCTATGATAAGAATGAACGACTTGAATAAGAAAATTACGAGATGGATTCATCAGCCTGCGGAAGATGCCCATGAGATAGGAAATCACAAGATGATTGGGAAAATATGCGTCTCTAGATCTAATTTCAATTTGATATAGATTTTTGTTCAAAATAGGAAATCATCCCAAGAAAGGGATGAGAGAGAAGGCATACATTTTTTTGAATCATTATAATTTTCCTTCAAGGGCTTAGAGGAGTCAACCATCAATTACTTAATTTTCTAAAGAAGACAGGGGTAAGTCTTTCATTAGGAAAAATAAATTCTATCCTTTCTAAAGAAAAATTCTCTAAAAAAAAAAAAAAAAAAAGTCCACCTTGTGTCTCAAGCTCTCAGACTTTTCTCAGATTAGTCTTTCTTTTAAAAATTTTGCACATTAAATTTAAAGATCCCACTATTGAAAATAGAACTTGAATCTGTATTTGGACTGATATGGGTCAAGATCTGGCCTAGAAGAGTTCAGACAAGGGAGATGATAGAGACCAGAGTTTATGTCAGTGTACGGATCATATCATCTCACCTCATCACCCCTAAGGATAGCCTCATACTTCTCGTAACAAACATCGTGTGGTAGAGGACAAATCGTCGTGGCCACACAGACTGTCGAAAAGTGAAGAAGCCCCTCCAAAGGGGGGACATATACAGGGGAGTATTTACAGGCGGTAGGGAGACCCCCTCCCTCTCGAAGAGTGAACTCAGGCATAGTACTTTTTCAAGTACTGCCCGTTGATGACAGGCATAGGGTGAACACCATTGGCATCAACGAGTAGGTAGGCACCACCTTCATAAACTTGCTCTACAGCAAAGGGGCCTTCCCAAACAGGCTCGAACTTACCACTTCGGCGACGGCGCGAAATGATAGGTCTGCGTAAAACAAGGACCAACTCGCCAACCCGGAAAGCACGGGGTCGGACAAGGCGATCATGTGATCGAGCCATACGTGCCTGGTATAGTTTGAGGTTCTGATAAGCTTGTAGGCGAAGCTCTTCTAAACCATCAAGCTCTTCCGTCCGTAGTCGGGCGTTATCTTCATGGGAAAGATTGTGGCTGACTGCCACACGTAGCGAGGGGAGCTCGACCTCAAGTGGGAGGACGGCCTCGACCCCGAAAGCCAAAGCATATGGGGTAGACTGAG
The DNA here is from genome assembly GCA_019925795.1 of Dendrobium chrysotoxum. Classification (NCBI taxonomy): domain Eukaryota; kingdom Viridiplantae; phylum Streptophyta; class Magnoliopsida; order Asparagales; family Orchidaceae; genus Dendrobium; species Dendrobium chrysotoxum. The sequence goes on from CM034308.1 coordinate 22,331,519, forward strand.
TAGGAGTACGGTACGTAGTCCTATAGGCCCATAGTGCTTCGGGAAGTCTATCGTGCCACTCTCGTTTGTTTGCAACCAAGATTTTTCTTATTAATTGCACGAGAGTTTTGTTGAATGCTTCCGCCAAGCCATTGGCCTTGGGATAGTAAATTGAAGAGTATCGCCAATTGATGTTATGGCGGCGGGCAAATCTGGCAATTTTGGTGCTTCTAAATGATGGGCCGTTATCTGAGATGATACGGCGCGGGACACCAAAACGATAGACAATATGATCACGAAAGAAACGCATCACATCTTCTGATTTGACTTCCTTAAGTGGCACAGCCTCTGCCCACTTAGAGAAGTAATCAGTGGCAGCTAAAATGAACCTATGGCCCTTAGAGGAAGGAGGGTCAATAGGACCCACTACATCCGTGCCCCAGCCCTCGAATGGCCAAGATGATACAGTAGGGTGCAGCGGATTAGGGGGTTGGTGAATCACCGTGCCATGAATTTGGCACTGGTGGCACTTTCTAGCGTGCTCCATACAATCACGGATCATAGTCGGCCAATAGTAACCGAGGCGTTTAATTCTGCCTTTCATTTTTGGTCCGGACTGATGGGCACCGCAAAGACCTTCATGTATCTCGCCCATGACCTTGCGAGCCTCCTCGTTGTTGAGGCAACGCAACCACATTTGGTCGAAAGAGCGTCGATACAAGGTGTCGTTCACATAAGTGAATGATAGGGCTCTCTTTCTGATCTGGGCAGCAAGAGATCTATCATCTGGAAGCCTGCCATGCTTCAAATACTCTATAAAGGGTACTCTCCAGTCTGATTCTTCCTCAACTGAGAATACTGTGAGGGTCTGATCGGGAGAAGACAGGTCTGCGGGGCATAGGGCTTGACGGCACTGGACAACGATAGACAGTGGGTTGCCAGTTGGGTCAGCCAGTTCCTTTGCTAACTTAGCTAATGCATCTGCCTTGCCATTGACAGATCTAGGGATTTTAGCTAAGGTCACTTCAGGAATCAAACACAAGAGCTCCATTGCCTTGCTGTGATAAGGCAAGAGCTCAGGTTTAAGCACTTTGTAGACTCCCGCTACTTGATTTATGATCAGTTGTGAGTCTCCAAAGATTTTCACCCGCATGACATTCATCTGAATGGCCAACTCTAGTCCTAAAATCAGAGCTTCGTACTCAGCTTCATTATTAGTACGAGGTTCTGAAAGACTGTAGGAATATCTCAGAGTGTGACCTTCAGGGGATACAAAAATGAGGCCCAGACCTACCCTAACTATAGGAGTTTCATTCGGGCTCAAGGCTCTAACGGATGACGCACCGTCGAAGTAAAACTCCTAAGTAGGGGACTCCTGCTCCTCCGCACTCATGATTAGCTCGTCAGGTAGCTCGTCGTTGAGTGGGGAATCTGCAGGGATCGGGTGAGCAGCAAGAAAATCAGCTAGAGCCTGTCCTTTAACGGCCCGCTGAGGGACAAAAGTGATGTCAAACTGCAGCAAGATCATAGACCATCGTGCCAGACGACCTGAGAGGGTCGGACGGGTCATGAGATACTGCAAGGGGTTGACTCGAGAGATTAGGTTGACCTTGTGTGAAAGCATATAATGCCTAAGCTTCTGTACCGCGAAGATCAGAGCTAAACACTGCTTTTCCATCGCGGGGTACTTCAGCTCTGCGGGTATCAACCGTCTACTGAGGTAGTACAAGGCATTCTCCTTGCCTTCCTCATTCTCTTGAGCCAATAATGCACCCAAGGACTCATCCAGGGCCGTAGTGTAGAGAATTAACGGCCTCCCCGGGATGGGTGCAGCTAAAACAGGGGGGTTTATCAGGTAGCGCTTTATACTCTCAAAGGCCTCCTGACAACGCTCATCCCAGTGAAAGCGGGCGTCTTTCTTTGCTAGGGCAGCAAAGGGGTGACACCTACCGGACAAATTGGAGATAAATCTCCGTAGGAAGGCTAACTTTTCTTGAAAAGACCTTAGCTGGGTAAGGCTTTTAGGGAGTTTTAGATCTACTATGGCTTTGATCATGGAAGGATCAATCTCAATGCCACGGTAGCGAACTATAAACCCCAGGAACTTTCCTGCACTAACTCCAAATGCACATTTTAGAGGGTTCATTTTCAAATCATACTTGCGTAGGCGTTCAAAAACGATTCGTAGATCTCGAAGGTGATCTCCGCGGACCTTGCTTTTGACTACCAGATCATCCACATAGCATTCAACTTGCTCGTGTATCATCTCGTCGAAGATAACAGTCATAGCACGTTGATAGGTGGCCCCGGCATTCTTGAGACCAAAGGGCATCACCTTGTAGCAGAACACACCTATAGGTGTGCGAAACGCAGTAAACTTTTCCTCTTCGGGGTCCATCTTTATCTGATTGTAACCAGATGAACCATCCATGAAGGAGAAAATGCTATGGGATGATGCTATATCCACCATAAGCTCGGGGATAGGAAGAGGAAAATCGTCCTTAGGACATGCCTTGTTTAAATCACGGAAGTCGATACAGACACGAATCTGCCCGTTCTTTTTCCGGACTGGAACAATGTTGGCAAGCCAAGTAGGGTACTTCTCTTCACGAATGAAATTGGCCTCTATAAGCTTCTTAGTTTCAGCGATCACCTGTTGTTCTATTTCTAACCTCATCCTACGAGGTGCTTGTTTAACAGGGACTGCGTCAGACTTAATGGCTAGTTTATGGACTGCTACATCTGGATTTAGACCAGGCATCTCGGTGTAGTTCCAGGCAAAGCAATCTTTAAACTCTGAGAGTAGCTCGATGTATTCTTGAGCCTCTGAGTCAGATAACAAGACACTATGAAAAATAGGTCTAGGATCTGATTCAGTGCCTAAGTTTACCTCACACAACTCGTCCATGGCGGAAGTGATGCCATCTTCAAACTCTTGAGGAGCATCGAGTACTCTATCCTCATCATCACCCGGGTCTTCTTTATCGGTAAGAGAAACAACCGGGTATGAGTGGGAAACCGTTCGGATGTTAGCATGGTTAGGTGAGCTCTGCTCGACATAACCTAAGCCTTGCTTAGTTTGAGGCATATCAGTCCGCCAAACACGAGCCTGTCGTAGAGCTTGTTCATCTGACCAAGTCGAGATGACTGCACCCCGCTCTACACAGTCTTCCACGAAAGGAGAAAAATAACGAGGGGCAGTCGTGACCCTGTTATCCATAGCGGTCTCCGCTGAACCCTGACTCCCAGGACCCAGTGGGGCACCTACACTATGGGATAACGATGCACACTCACTAGCTCGTGGTGGCACAAAGGTTTCGTACAGAGGAGGCGGAGGGCGACCTCTAACTTGTAGTGTGCCACCATCACTAGTGGAGGGGGTAACCAAAGATCTTTGGTGAGACTCCTCAACTCTTATTCCACGTATCTGACGGGAAAGGGATTGTTGACTAGTGGTCTGACGTCGGGGGTCTACCTCCTCGTCTGAACCACTGTCAATAACTAAACCACCCTCGGGTATCAGGTACCTACAAAAGGTAGGCAGTGAACTATAATCAGTGAAGTCCGGGGCTGGTGAGGGAGCTGAGCGATGAGGGGTAGTGATCATCTCATCGTCAGAGGAGTCGGACTCGACAGTCAAAGGAGAAGCATAAAGATATGAGGGAGGAGGGATTTGAGTATCGTAGTTTCGCGGCGGGCGAGTCGATCCTCTACCTCTACCTCTACCTCGCTCTCCCCTACCTCTACTAGGGGGAACATCGTGCCCAACTGCAAATTGGAAAGGAGATCTAACAGGATCTGCAGTGGAGGTATCTGCCTCAATACTAACCTGTGACGGACCTTGCACAGGTAGCTGCACAGGACCCTGTACAGTACTGGCAGGTGTCACTGGTGACTGGGCAGAAGGAGGTTTACTCTTCTTACGAGGTATGTAATGCTCAGCATCATCGTAAATAGAGACCTCATGCACGGAAAAGGGTTGGGTATCCCCGGGAATGGAGTACTCGACTTCATTCCTCATATACTTCATACATTGGTGCAGGGTGGAGGGCACCATTCCATACTCATGAATCCAGGGCCTTCCTAAGAGAGCCCTGTATGAAGTATCTGCCTCGATCACATGAAACTTCGCCTCAGTAAGGAAATTTCCAAACTTCAGGGGTAGGGTGATAGACCCTAGGGCACGCTGTCCTTGGTCATTGAAGCCTTTCAACATAATCTTATCGGAGGTTAACTTCAGATGACCCAGGGAGAGGCTCTTCAAGGTTTCGTAACTCAGAATGTTTACTGAATCTCCTTGGTCAATGAGGACCCTGTTCAACTCATAACCATTGACTTCAGCGGTGACATACAAAGGACGATTGTGATCAGAGGTACCCAAGAGGAGATCACGATCTGAAAAGGTAATGCACGGCATCTCTCTCAAAAGGCATGCATCTCCAACAGATTCGGAAGCAAAGAAGGCTTGATAGGACTCTGGATCGAGTAGTGCTTTTACCAGTGTCTCTCTCAAGTCAGAAGACATCATCAAAGCGTCATAGACACTGAGAAGGGCAGGAATTTTCCTTAAATGGGCCAACACATTGTAATCGACCTCCAGCTGAGGGCCTTTCCCTTTCTCCTTAGACTGCTCTTGGGAGGAAGGGATAGGATCGCCCTGCTGGGTAACAATATTCTTATCTTTTTCTTTTATATTTTTAGCCATCCTCGGTGGAAGAACCTTCCCTGAACGCAAGTGAACTTCCTGTATCGTGTCGTCTTTGACAGGAGATTCACTTGGTTCAGCGGTGATGGCCTGTGTTGGCTCCAAGGAAAGTGACTGGAGTGGGTTCTCGGATTCATCTTCTGAATCCATGTAACAACCACCCTCCGGAATCATAAAGACCGGTTTCTCATCACACTCAGACTCTTCATCACATGCAGAATCATCACAAGAAACATGTAAAATATTGAAAGAGCGAGTGCTAGAAGAAATAAAAGTAGGAGCAGAACACCAGAAGTAGCCAGAATCACCTTCTTCTATTATTTCATCATCAGTTGAAGGGAGAACGAAATCCTTCAGCGTAAGTGCTGGAAGGCGTCCCGTCTTCCCCTCAGAAGTTACAACAAACTTTTCCTTTTCATACATCTTTTTATTACATAAAATAGGAAAAGAAATGTGCTCAGTAGGCACTACAACATGAGAAGAAAAAGGTGCTGGCGAAGAAACTGGGCTGGCAACTGTCGATTTGGCCTGGGTAGGCCTCCTCTCAACTGCCTCTGAACTCTGAACTGTCTGCCGGATCATCTGCCTCGTCTTCCGAGAGAGTGCTAACTGCCACTCCCCCTCAGAACCTCTGGGTGATCTGCTACGACTGCTCTGTCTGCCACTCTGGCTGTCACTACAACTACTGGAGCCCGAGATCATCTGAACTGTCTGAGGTGTCTTGCCCTTGGGCTGAACCAAGTCGCTGTCCTGTAGGTGGATCTGCCCACTAGCCATGAGCTTCTCAACTCTGTCCTTGAACACATAGCAGTCTTCTATGACATGCCCGATATGTCTGTGAAATGGACAATAGAGTGGGTGTTCTGTCTGCCCCTCCTCTTCCACTCTATTGTTGTTCGGGAATGTTAAGATGTTTCTCTTAGTAAGGAACTTGAAGATCTTCATCACACTTTCCCTTTTAAAGGGATATTCCTTACTAAGCTTCTCCCGTAGGTACTGCTGACTCTCTGGGGTCCTACGGGAGGGTCTAGACTGCGCTGCTGACTGGCCCGGTGTGTGAGACTGCTGAGGTGGTGCTGAACTGACTGAGGGCTTCTTGCCCTTATCTGATGGCCCATAAGTACTGTGCACCTCCCCTCTCCTAGGTGGGGGTGCTCCTGATGACTCCTGCCGCTGAGGTCTACGCGAAGGTTGACTCTCAACCTTAGGAGGGACTACATCGGGTATGCTGTCCTGCAAACTGATCACCTTTGTCAACAACTTCTGAAAGGTTCTGATGCTGAAACCCTTCAGATAAGGTGCTATCGGGCCATCTATGTTCTTCAATAAAATTTCTACTGCATGCTGCTCCTGTAACTGGGGCTCACACTGTAGGCTGAGGTTCCTCCATCTGACTATGTAATCTGGGAGAGGCTCTCGGGGCCGCTGTCTAGTCACAACTAGCTCTCCAACTGTAACTCGGTGCTCTGCACTGACAAACCTCTGAATAAACAACTGCTCCAGCTCTGCAAAGGTGCGTACTGAATCGTTGGGGAGGTCGGCGTACCAGGCAAAGGCCACCCCAACTAAACTGCTGACAAAAAGTCTCAACATCAGTGCATCGTTCCCTCCTATGTTGCAACAGATGGCTCGGTACTGGGCTACGTGCTGCCTCGGGTTCCCAAACCCATCAAAGACTCTGAACCTAGGAGGGACAAAACCAGGGGGGTAGGGCTCGTGCTCGTACTCTACTGGGTAAGGACGCCCCCTGCTAACTACCTCTCCAGACTTCCTGGAGGAAATGGCCTGCTCGACCTTCTGGGCAATCAGATCCTGAATCTGTCCGGCTGACAACTGAACTGACTGACTCTGGACTGGGGTAGTAAAAGCAACTGCTGTCGGTGCCACTGGAACTGCTCTCTGGGCCCTGTCTACTCCCACAGGACCTGGTGCTACTACAGGTGGTGCTGCTGGCTCGTCCCTGGACGTAGCAGGAGTGCCTACGCCCGTCATCTGGGGCATCGCCCCCAAAGCTGTCAACTGAGCTGTCATCGCTGCCATGGCCCTGGCCATCTCTGCCATCTGAGTCTGTAACTGTAGTACTGTGGCATCTGTCTCAACTGACCGGGGAGATCCTCCTACCTCAGCTTCTCCCTGCTCATCATCATCATCTGCCTCTATCTGCTCGTCTGAGTGGCCACGTCTAGTAACCACGCATACTCTGTGTACCGGTATATCTCCATCTGACTCCTCCTCGAGTAAATCATCCTCAAGTGCATCATCCTCGTAGAGGGTCTGGTGGAAGTCCTCTGCATACGGACTCAAAGGGGAAGAAGTCTCGTAAGGGCTAAGGGCTGGCTCTGCCCGAACCGGTGAACCACTAGGAGAAACTGCAGCATCATCGTCCGTTGCTGCATCACAGACCATCGGAACTGCCTCTGATCCGGAAGGAACAACTGTCTCTAACTGCTCAACTGCCTGAACTAGCTGTACTGCATCGACAGGGGACTCTGCCTGTCGTCGTCTCCACACCCATCTACTGCGACGGGACCCAGTAGGGGCAACTGACTGCTGCGGGGCTACTACAACTGAAGGGAGCTGGGGTCTGGGAGGCTCCAACTGCTGCCTCTGCCCATGACGGCGTGGGCGTCGTCCAATAACCGGAGTAACTGTCTGTGGTCTCGCCAACGGAACTGGACTAACAGGCTGCCTGGGTGGCTGTCCTCTCTGCCACATGTACCTCTGTCTAGCAGTCTGTCTCTGCAACTGAACGGACGCCTGAGAAATTTGGTGGAGTAACCTCTCTCGACTGACAGGGCCTCGACCCCGCGCTAAGCGGATAATGCTCCGAATCCTCTGAGAGAGGGTTCGAGCAGCATCATCCCTGGGGACCCTAGCGCGTGGTAAAGTAGTAGTGACAGGAGGGGCCGCCGCAATGCGAGCAACATCCTCCTCATCACCACTGTGTGTCAGTGAGGAGAAGCATCCTCCCTGAACTGCTGCTATCTCAGGGGCAACTGTAACGTCCGGGGTAGGGGAAACTGCAACTGGTCGTGGTGCCCGCTGCCTAGGGACCACTCTCCTCTGAACTGGCTCCTGGTGAGCCAACGAATCTGCCATCCGCTGTCTATCTGCCTCGGATGCAGCCAACCGAAGTCTACGGTTTCTATTCCTCCGGGCCCTTCTCCCAAGGCCGGAGGCGGAAGACGAAGCAACATCTGAACCCACCACCTGAGTGGCAGGGGGAACGGGAAGTACGGGAAGTGTCGGGGTCTGCACGAGGGTCTCTGGGTGAGACAGTCGAGCGAAAGCTGAAACCCGACGGGAGGAAGGCGAAGGAGCCTCGGTCTGGGCACCCCTCTTTCTGGAGGAAGAGGGAGGGGGAACCCGAACACGAGCTACCTCTGCCGGAGTAGCAACAGGGGTAACTACTGCCTGCCGGCGCTGAGGGGCCGGGGCAGCCTGAACAACAGGTGCGATAGGCACTGGTCGCCTAACCGCTGGACGAGTGGGCTGAACAGGGAGTGGTCTAGGCACTGGCTGCCTAACCACAGGGTGTACCGGCTGCACACGAACAGGAGTAGGACGAGCAGGTGCCCGGGCTGTCCGCCGAGCAACTGGACGTCCAAAAGGTCGCATGGCTGCGCGAGCCCTCCTCTGGGGAGGAGAGTAGGCAGCAGCCTCGGCAGGGGTCGGCCCGCCAAGAGTGACGAAGGCCGAGTCAGTGAAGGAACCAAAAGTGATTCCTCCAGCGGGAGGACTGGCTAGCAGGGACTCAGGAAGTGTCACCCGCGCGTCAGAACCAAAACTGAAGGTAACGGAAGGCACGAAGGAAGCCATGGCACTGTCTGCCAAGAAGAAGAAAAGAAATTCAAAATGATTAGTAAGAAATAACGAGAAGATGAATGATAGATAGGGAACGAAATGACCTAGAAGGTTAGAAGGAAAGGAAGCTTAGCTAGGGGGAAACCCTAACTAAGAAGAACGGAAAGAAAGAAACCTAGCTAGGGGGGGAACCCTAACTAAGAAAAAGAAGGACGATCCTAACTAAGGAAGGACCCTAACTAAGAGTGGGACGAACCTAATCTAAGGAGTACCAATCCCGGAGTACAAACAAGAGAGAATAATATAGAATCCAAAGATGGAGAGAGAAACTTGTCCCACCGTGGTCGCCAGAAACCTGTGGACCTCCGAGAGGACTACAGACACCATCGCCCCGCGAGGGGAGACAGTATCTGGCCAATGGAAGGGCAGATTCGATCATGCATACGATTAACCATTGAGGATAGTGGCTCTCACCAGCACACCCCGATGGATAACAATATGTACAATCTAATCACAACGGGTTTCCCCCACCCGATACATTAGCTCGAATGGGGTTTATTTGAGAGTGGGATTCGGTTTCCCACGGGCGCAAGCCCCCGTGGTTAATTACATCTCAAGCCGGGGCCTGAGAATACTCTCGATTAAGGATTCTACATTATTCTTTCTAAATTGGGATTGGCACATAGGGGGAAGACTAGGAAGCCCTACTCGAAGGGAAAGAGAGGTTCAACTAGGCTTAGTCAACATGCACGGCTCACATCAGCATCCGGAGGGACTAAGGTAGTGAGAAGAAACTGGAGAAAAATAAATAAATCATGCAATCGAAACATGCAGGAGGGAAGGATGGAGGTGGCGTCATCCGTGTGACGCAGATATGTAGGGTTTAGGGTCTCTGGAAGACAGAAGACCTACCTACTGATGAGGCGTACTACGAAATAATAGTAGCCTTGAATCCTAAATCTAATGGGTTTAGTGTTCTACGCAACACTAACACCCGTGTCCTAACTAATGCAATGCAAAAACCTGGACTTACCCCGGCCTGGAAGGGGGAGCCAGCTAACCACCTAATCGCTTTAAAACCATGCTGTCCAGTCATTTATGAAGGATGGGTAGGTGGGTTATAGTTCTCGGAGATAGGGCCGACATCTAGAGGATTTCCTAATTGGCCCCGGACTGATGTTGGGTGAATGCTTCTAGAGCTAATGCAATTAAAATTTTGATTTAGTCAATTTCTAATGCAATGCATGCTAATTAAAGTATCCGAATCAGGTATGCATAGAACTTTAAAAAGGCTTATAAAAATAATTTTTAGAATTAGACTGGGCTTCCCCAGGTCCGGCACCTCATCCTCATAGGTCAGATTATCCGGACTCTACCCACGGGCGGGGAAGTGTCTTATAGAAGGAAAGAGAGA
>CM034308.1:22346420-22543397 GCA_019925795.1 Dendrobium chrysotoxum
CCTGGTCAACCAGGTTGACCCAGGCCCAAGACTTGGGCCCAATGGGTCAAGCCTGACCCACTGAGTCCAGTGGAGGAGAGAATAGGGCTTGGAGAGCCCTGGATTGAGTTTGGATTTAATTTTGAACCCATATGGGCAATTGGGTCAACCCAGGTTGACCTGGTCAACTAGGTTGACCCAGGGCCTGGGTCTGGGCTCAGCAGACTTGGTTTGACTCCCTGGACCCACTGGGTTGGGTTCCAGGGTCTAGCCTGATCAAATTTGACCAGGTCAACCCTTTGACCTAGGTCTAGGGAGAAACAGGGTCAACAATCAAGCTAGACCGTGTTCTGATTAATGATGAGTGGTTGGCTGCTTTTCCCAATTACCATTATTTGGTGAAAATCCCTTCTACCTCTGATCACAAACCTATTGTGCTAAAGTCTGGGGTGCATAATACCCCTCATCATAGATTTCAATATAAAAATTACTGGCAAAATCTGAGCAATTCTGGAAAACTTTGATTCTGATTTTCTCTACTAAACCTTATGGGCATCCTCTGGTCGACTTTTGTCACAAGTTTAAAAAGCTTAAATTGGGTATAAAAGGCAAAGACTGGGCCAACTCCAATCTAATAGCTAAGCACCTTGAGTATCTCCAACAAAAGCAAGAAGACATTCTCAACAGTTTGAGCATTGATAATTCCAATGAGCTTATCTCCTGGGCTCTCAAAAACATCAACCTTCAAATCATTGAGACCTCCTCCAACTGGACATCCTGGATAATTCAAAGAGCAAAAACCAAGTGGATTTCTCAAGGAGAGGACGACCTTAAATTCCTTTTCTCCAAAATCCACATGAAAAGGAATTACCATAAAATAGTTGTCTCTTTAACCATGTCCAACTCCCCCTCTTCTTATACCGACACTATTAAATCCACCATTGAGCATTTCCATAGTCTCTTTTATCTCCCCTCTCATCAGCCATGCGACATTAGCCTATTCCCTCTGGGAGATGTTATTCCCATCCACTTACATGCTTATCTAACTGAACCTTTTTCATATTCTGAAATCAGAACGGCAATTTTTTCTGGATCTGCTCATTCGGCTACGGATCCAAATGGGTTCAACTTTGAGTTTTATAAATCTACTTGGTTACTTTCTGGCTCTTCAGTTTGTAAAGCTATAAAATCTTTCCAGCTTAACTCCTACATTCCCAGGATAGTAAAGGCCACAGCAATTACCCTAATTCCAAAAAATAGTCATACTACTAACTTATCTGATTTTAGGCCCATCTCCCTTTGTAACACCATTTACAAAATTATTGCTAAACTTTTGTCGTCTCGCCTCAAACCAATTATGCCCCATATTATCAAAGAGAATCAAACTAGTTTTATTTACCAAAGAAACTCCACAGATAATGTGATTATGGAATTGTTGCATCACTCAAGAACTACTGCTAGGCAAAAGCTCATGTGTGTTAAGCTGGATATTAAGAAGGCTTTTGACAGTGTTTCTAGGGAATTTTTAATAACTAAGCTATTGCAAAAAGGTTTCCCTAACATTTTCATTAAGTGGATTGAAGCCTGTATTTCTGATGTTTGGTTCTCCCTTTGCATTGATGAAACCCTTGAGGGATTTTCCCCTCCTCTACCGGTCTTAGATAGGGTTGTACGCTTAGTCCTTATCTGTTTACTATCGTTATGGTTGCCTTCTTATGTTTGTTGGACTGCTCTCCATATGCTCATAGGTTTGAAGCCCCACAAGTGGATGGGATTCGGCTCTCACACTTAATGTATGTGGATGACCTACTTATTTTTGGTAATGCCCAAGACCAAAACTGTGTGAATTTATGTCAGCTTCTTGACCAATTTTCTGCTGCCTCCAGTCTTCATATTAATTTTGATACGAGCTCTATGATCCTCCCCCATAACTGCCAAAATGCAAATAGCATCTGTTCCATTCTTGGGATCCCTCCTACTACTCAGTGCATCACATATCTAGGTATTCCCATTTCCCCTTATAACTCAAAGCTCAATGATTTCTCTAAGCTTTTGGAGATCATTACACATAAACACTTGGGCTAGAAAACTAGAGCGCTTTCGTTTGCTAGAAGATATCATTTCCTACGATTTACTATTTGGAACACTATTGCATATAGGATTCGTGGATCCATTATACCTAAAACCATTGTCAAACAAATAGAAAAGAGCATTGCAAAATTTCTTTATTTTGGGAAAACTAATGTGAGAAACCTGCATCTTATCTCCTGGAAGAATACATGCAAACCCATGGCTCTTGGTGGGCTTGGACATCCCTCCATTCGCTCAATCCAGTTCTGCTACAATTGTTCTTTAATTAGGAGGATTTATAATAGTGGTTCCCCTCTTGCTAAGTGGTTTTTATTCAAATACACCTCCCCGTGGAGGCCGCCTCCCATTCATGCCGCCTTTTTTGAAAAATACCTTTGTAAGGATACCTCCACAGTTAGAGATAATTTTCATTTTAATGTCTCACATAACTCCCCTATTTCTCTTCACTGGGACCATTGGCTTGACAACAAAACGTTAAAGGAGCACAATGAGTTGTATCCTATACTTAAATCACTTCCCATCTAATGCTAGGATAACTACTATTCTTAAGAATCATGGCTGGGAGTTGCCTTCTGGATTTCTAGCTACTCTTCTACAGTTTCTAAATGGGATCGCTTTTGCTAACCCAAGCTCTACTTGCTTGCTCTGGGATAATGCTAATGGCGGGAGTTACAAGAAGTATCAGGATTTCTATTACATGCATCCTTCACATACCTCTTGGCATCACTTTGTTTGGCACAAACGATATGCTTTATGATTTTCATCTTTTTGCTAGATGGTGTTATTAGGTGGCATTAAGACTGCAGATGCTCTTCTTTTGCGTGGGATTTCTATTGATCCGTAATGTGGTTGTTGTCATAACTGTAATGAATCTACTAATCATCTCTTCTTTGAATGAAATTATTCCTTCTAAGTTATTGTTAACTTATTGCCGAGCATGAGAAGGCAACTCCTTAGGCCAAACATTTATAAAGTTTTTGACAGCATCTCTGAGCTACAAACTCTAGTTAAGAATGTTGTGCAATTCTATAATTTAATTACATGTTGCTCGGTTTACTACCTTTGGAAAGAAATAAATGATAGGAAATTTGGGAATTCATATGCTTCATCATTAACTATCTGTTACAAAATTAAAAGTGCAGTTTTCAACAAAGGTATAAAATGGAAAAATTGAAGTGAATTGTTGGATTTGCTCTAACTTGGGCCGGCTTCACTTAGCAACATGAATCCTTTTTCGAATATCTTTTGCAACCAGAGGCCGGCTTCACTTAGCAATTCATTAACTGAGCCCGCCATGTCTCTTCATTGCTATTAGAGTTTATTTGTTAGAGTTTTTCTAACGTTAACGTTTTTGCGATGTGCTGTTTTTGGTTGAACATGTAATTTGTGATGTGTATTGTGTTACACTTTTCTTTTGTTTTTTTGAGGCTCCCTTTCAAATGTTAAGAAAGGTTGGAGTAGCTCCAGTGAAAGATAAGATTAGAGAGAGTCGCCTTAGATTGTTTGGTCACATAAAATGGCAACCTTTCGATGACCCGATTAGAAAAGTAGAGGTATTAAATTTGACTCATATTAAGAAAGGTAGATGTTGACCTAAAAAGACTTGATTAGAAAATATTAAAAATGATCTTTCTTTATTAGATTTAAACGAGAATTTGACTTTTAATAGATCACAACGGAGAAAAAGGATTCATGTAACCGACCCCATGTAGTGGGACAAATGCTTGATGTTGTTGTTGTTGCTCCCTTCCAGATGTTATTTTTTGTTTTCTCTTCTACACATGTAACTAGATTTTCTATAATAGAATGAATGGGCCTGGCCCTTAATTTGTCCCCAAAAAAAAAAAAGTTTGAACAACAAAAGGCAGTTTTATCATGTCCTACTCGGATTTACTTGCAGAGACGCAAACAAATAACACAATCCTTGCCAGAAATAGAACTCATCAACTATATCCATCTACTCGACAACCTAGAGTCTATCCCTCTATTAGTTGTTTCCTATGAGTCTGCAACTAAACAAAAACAATAGATGATGACAACAAAAAAGTAAAAGAGTTTAAGGGGAAAAAAAACTATGAAATGGCACATGAAATGCCCAGAAATATACTGTTTAAACAAATTTAGAAGGTTACAGTCATACTCAGAAGAAGAAGAAAAAAATCAATAAAAATAGTGGAACGATAACAGAACTTGGACATCGAGTAGGGCCACTTTCTTGTAAATATACTTGTTGCAAGCCTGCAACTTAAAATGACAAAAATAGCAGAGGCTCTACCTGCACAAGTAAATGGTAAGAGCATATGTGCATATTACATCCATAAAGACTTAGGCATTAAGACATGCTATTCAGAATTCTACAGCGTTAAAGGATGTACAAGAACACCAACAAAGTTCCCAGTTTTCCATATAGATTGCACACTTGCATATCAACGCCAGGAACTTCGAAAATTAACAAGGCGTCACTATCATTCTACAAATAACTGATTCCCTCTTCATGATGATAAAGGAGTTGACACAACTTTGCTCTACAAGTGCCCAAAAAACAATAATAACAAACAATATATGCTATTTCAGCAGTATTACCTGCAACTACATCATGTTCAGGTTAACTGTTCTTTGAGGATCAAATTCAATATGATCTCCAACCACTTGACCAAATGTAGCACTAAGACCATACCCCTCATATTTATCGCCACTGCTTCCCATATGACTGTTTTCCAATTCCCTAAAACCACCGGTAGAAGATAACCAAGGAGGAGCCAAAGCTCCTGACTCAGATGTAGATGTATCCTGATTCAAGATGGGGACAGATGAGACTGAGGGGTTCTGTGGGGAACTCCCTAATGGTCTTCTGATGCTTGAACTGCTCATTAAAGGCATGGATGGAGGCTGTTGGCTCTTCTGCGGAGGTGATTTTGGTCGGAGGCTCTCAATCTCAGGAGTTGTGGCAACCAAATGAGGAGCATCAGGAGGTGGGTTTCGTCCACCACCTCCCAGCCAAACCTTTCCATCCTTGTCAGTGAAGTTCTTAAGATAAGCCTATGTGATAAAGAAAGATTAAAGTTTCATCAAAATGGAAATAAAAATCTGTGGAGAAAGTTATTTATTTGTACCTCGGCATTGAAGTTTGAGGATGTCAAACCTTTCCCAAGAGTCAACCAGCCTGGACGAATGTTATGGTCCCCGCCAAAGAGCTCAAGCCGTCTTCTACCAAGAGAAAAATGTTCAATTATCCGGTACATATCATCAGGTTTTTTGGTTGAACCTGACATCATATTGCAGAAAATTATAAATTCTGCATTTACTATTAAAAGTTTGGACGTAAGATTCCGCACTAAAAATGTTACTTAGACTGGAGACATCTAATTAACTACACAGCATAAATGAAATGTTATTGGCCATTGATTATGGATTAATGTAGATGAAAAGCTACTCTCCATGGATTGTTGGAGATGAAAAGATATTGTTCATGGATTATTGGATATTTGTAGATTGAAGGATGTTAACCACAGATTCGGGATTAGTGTAACAAACTAGAACCTAAATGGCAATTAATGAGTGAAACCATCCAAAATTTTCAGCAAGAAATTTAGATTTGGGATTAGTTTAACAAACTAGAACCTAAATGGCAATTAAATGAGTGAAATCATCCAAAATTTTCAGCAAGAAATTGAAAACAACTTAACTCATGAACAAATATAATTTAATTTCCACGAATTACATTTTTGACATATCATTTTTTGATGAAAATCAAAAGCAACGAACAAGTCAATATCAAATTATATAGATGCAATAGAACGAATAATGAAAATACCTAAGAAAACATAATGCCTCCCACCGGTGCAAGCAGATGACTTCCCCCGTAATTAGATAAATGCACTACCATCGCACTCAAAGAAACCACACATATAATTTGCACTACCAAAATTGAAACTTGAACAAAATTTTATTCAAGCAAAAGTACCCCATCACATTCCTAAAAATAATTATTTATAGACCTTCTCATAACCTATAACAGTAGATAAGATTGGCATAAGATTAGTGTTATTTTAATGTTAAATTAATTCCAAAAAATGAGAAAAAATTCCTCTCTTTAATTTCAATCTCTTAACAATTGAATAAGCCAATCCTTGAATAGAGACAGTGAGACACCATGCTGATGACCATCCATAGCATTTAATCCTCCAATAGAAATCATAAGTAAACCACAACAACCAAAGAAGTGTGTGCGGAACAAAAAACCACAAAAGACGGGGAACAAAAATTGAAAACCCTTAAGCCCATCTAATGGTCACTTAGACCAAAAACATCTAAATTCTACCAAGTTCCATCGTCTAAATAGTTCGATATCAAGCACCTATTCAAGTCAATTCAAAATAGGCCTTATATGCAAAGGATGATAAAAGAAACACCAATAAGAGTAATAAATAGTTTTAAAGTGAAAAATTTAGGAAGGAAACATGGCATAATATAGTTGAAATGGCTACAACATGTGCAAAAATATTAACACAAAATAATTTTAATAATGAACAAATACTAAAAATTCATAAATCTAACACAAATATTTAGGATAAAGGCAGTCCTAAAATCAGGATAAGTTGTTAATGATAAACAAATTTACAAATATCATGAAATTCAAGAAAAAAAAAGGAGTGTTTTCACTTATTTTCAAAATATTATTTTACTGAATCAACTTAACAATGGCACAGCGGAACATTATTATTACTTCATACAGCAGCAGCAGCAACAACAACAACGTCAAGCCTTTGTCCCACTAATACCATAATAATATAAATTTTCATGTTAAATAAATCAAAATATTTCTAAATACTTGATAACACTGCAACACCAAGAAAATAAACAAATTTACGAAATAAAATTATAAATTAACTATATAATATTTTTTAGCATGCTTATATTTATAATAATTTTAGAGGAACACTTCGTTATTTATAAAAGTGAAGCCAACAAATCACAAAGAGATTTCTTCTTACTTATAAAAAAAACTTCTAACAAAGATTACAGGATGATTCCAAGAGATAATTTGGCCACAAAATATTGAGTTGTAGTGGTGGATGCATATCTTAAAATTATAAAGAAAACAACAAAAAAGAAATTATTTTCCTAAGATAAGTGTCGTATATAAAAGATGGGCAAGCTGAAATTCTTTAGCTGAACCAAATCTAATGTGGGATAGAATTGATAGTTTTATAAAGAGATTCGGTCAAGTGAAAGATACAAAATATTAATACATATCATTTTAAAAATAGAAAAAATTGAATACTGCCAAGGCTTACAATAACTTCAAAAAAATTAGAAGCATTATAAAAAGTGGGGTGAGTAAACCAAAAGTTAAAATTTTTTATGATTTACATAATAGACTTTGTACAAAGGAAGGGAAAAATGAGATATATAAAATATCTGAAGCAAGATTTAGGAGATCAAGAGAGTTTAATCAAGTTAGAAGCATTTAAAAAAAAAAGAAAAAAAGATAATAAGAACCTGATTAAACATAAGACATCAAAGAATGATGAAAATATTACATTGAAATTTACTAAATGAGAACATTAAGAAATTAGCTTGGCAGAGCACAAGCAATATAATGAAGTATATTATAAACTGATCCAAGAAAATAAAGTGGATTTGGCAATGAAGAAGATGTGTAAAGGTTTAGCTTTAGGTCTAGATGAGATGACAATGAAATTTATGGAGTTATAGGAAATATTGCAATGACTTGATTCAAAAATATTTAAACAGAAATTTGAAGAATAAACTCACAACAAATAACAACATCATCAAGACTTTGTCCCACTACGAGGGGTCGTCTACATGAATCCTTTTCATTATTGTGTCTTATTAAGAGTCAAATTCTCATTTAAGCCTAATTAAAAAAAGGTCATTTCTAATATTTTCTAACCAAGTCTATTTATGTCTACCTCTACCTTTCTTAACATATACTTATAGGCCAAATCTAATACATATACTCTCCTAACTGGGTCATCATAACGTTGACGCTACATGCGACCAAACCATCTAAGCGACACTCTCTAACCTTATCTGCCACTAGAGCTACTCTAACCTTTTCATGTATATACTCATTTTGCATTTTTGTCTCTAAGAGTGAAGCCACTCATCCACCTGAGCATCCTCATCTCTGCAACACTTAACTTAATTTTAGGCTTCTCTTTTAATTGCCAACATTCTGCGCCATAAAGCATTGCAGGTCTCAACACCATCTTATAGAATTTTCTCTTAAGTTTGAGAGGTAATTTTCTATCAAACAACAAGCCCGAAAAATTATAACAAATAAATGGAGAAAAAATAAGTTGATATCCATATTTGAGAACAAAGACGATGTTCAAGCTTGTGATAAGTATAAAGGAACTACACTAATAATTCATACAGTGATGGTGTGAGAGAGACAAATGGAGCATAAGGATAAAAAAAATTAGGATTCAAATAACCAATTTGATTTCATGGCAAGAAGATCTACTATGAAAGTATTTTTTTCATTAAGACAATTAATAAAGAAGTATGGAGAGCAAAGAAAGGTTAATCAAATGATTTTTATTGACCTAGCAAAAGCATGTAATTGAATATAACAAGAATTTGTTTTGCGGGCATAAAGCATAATGGTTTCTCAATGGTATCATTAATGTTGAAGGTCTATTCATATTATTAAAGATGTATGGGATGCAGCACTAATTAGTATTAGAAGTGGCGATAGAGAAACCCAGAAGTTTCTAAGCATAGTAAATTTATATTTAAGGGTCAACACAGTCCACATCTCTTTATATTAGTTATAAAAATATTTATAAAAAAAATTCAAAGTGAGATTTCTTCATATAATATAGTTGTAATTAGAGAGATATCCACTAAAATAAATTAAAAGACTAGAAATGTTGGGAAAAATATGTAGAAGATAGGGGATAATAATTAATAAAATAAATATCAAGTATATGATATCAATGAGTATGATATTCACAATTATCATTCAATATTATTAGAATATACATTAATACTTAGGCATGATAAGCTTAAGTGTCTTAGATATATTATACAAAAGAATGGAGATATAAATGAGAATATAACATTTAGACTTAAAGATAAATGGTTAAAATGGAGAAGCGCCTCAATTGTTTTGTGCGGTAAAAGAATATCATGGAAAAAGGCAAATTTTAAAATATTACAATCAGGCCAATAATGTTGCGTGAATCCAAATATTGGAATGTAAAAAAGTCGTGGAATTTAAGTTGATTGCAACATAAATGAGTAAGTAAAGCTAGATGTGTGAAAAAAATAAGGGGAATAAATTAATGAAGGATTAAATCAGATGAGTAATTAGAGTAACAGTTATTGAAGACAAAGTAATAAAAAAAAACTAGATAGTTTGACCATGTCCAACAAAGGAAAGATAATGCACCCATAAGAGCAGTAGATAAAAATAGTATCAGAACTTTGAGGAGGAAAAGGGACAAATCTAAGATTACATGAATAAAAATTATTCAAAATGATTTGTGAAGAGTAATTTAACATCTTATAGCACTTAGCAAGAATGAATAAAAAATAATGATTGATAAAGCTGACCATAAATAATTAGGATAAGGCGAATGATGACAATGATGATAATGATATTTATAATTATTTTCATCCCAATAAAATAATAATTAAAGTAACTTCTAAGCAGTACTAGTAATATTCAAAATTATTATTATATCTCGGAATAAAATACCTATAAAATAATCAATTTATATCTTAAATTTATCTTATGGAGTATAAATAACTAATTATGAATGCATACCAATACATGACTATAAAATAATCAATATTTTTTCATTAGGAATTAATTCAATGATAGTTATCTAAATACATAACAAAACTGATAGCAAAATTATTTGAAATATCATAATCCTTCACATTACTTAATGGTATCAAAGTCGTAAGATATCACTAATACCATATTTACACATTCCATTTTTGTTTTGTCTAGAATTTTTCATAGTGATGGTAGTAGTATGAACAAGAAAATGAAGCAATCATTCATTCCAACTGGCCCAAAGGATATTTGTCAAATCCTGAATCAAATAACCATTTCTCTTCATTAACCATAATGAATGAATTACAATTTACATTTTTCCTCTTGCATGGCCATGACCAAAAAGTTAGTGATACAACATACCTCCATCTTTTACAAAATTGGCATCCTAATTTCAGTCTCTCCTCAAAGTTGATAAGATACAAGCTCTACTATCTAATTATTTTTATCTGCACGAATTTGAAAAAAAAATCTTATATTTCTAATTCAAAGCAGTTTAATTAATTAAAAGAAGTTATACCCGGTGCAAGAAGTTCCCGCTATTATGGAGGCCTAGAGAGTTGTTGTTGTATGCAGCATTGCCGCTGGCATTTGCAGGCCGCTAAAAGTTAACTAAGTTAATTAAATCACTGCAGATTAGATTGTGCCCCAAATTGTATCATGCAACTAGTTTTTTATTTAGAGACACAAAATTAACTGATTTTGTTTCGTATTTTTTGCATGAAATTGTGTTTCCATTATCATATAACATCTTAAACATTTATGTTTTCTTGGAGAAGGATAACGGCACAAAAACTAAATAAAAAAAATCAAAGCACTAAAAAAAGACAAATGCTGAACATAGCCTTAAATATCCATGATTCGATCCCACGTAGATTTGTGGTTTTCTAAAAGAAAGTAAACATACCAAGAAGTTATCTCAAGTGCTACCCAAAAAAAAAATGCAATAATGAAGGCGTTCAACACGAATTTGCCAAAAAACTGAACCTTAAATTTTAATTTAGAGCTAGTAGGGGTGACTTAAATAATAAAACACAAGAGAATGCTGACCATCAGGAGGCTCTTCAGCTATTATAATATCAGTATCAATATTAGCGTGGATAATATGGCCATCTGTACTGCGACGAACAGTACCCTTAATGCCCATCAAACAGTGCTCCTGCTCAACAAATATATAAATAACAAGAAAAAAAAATTTTAAGGGAGTCAGCGAACTTGCGCCCACAGAC
Source organism: Dendrobium chrysotoxum (assembly GCA_019925795.1). Lineage (NCBI taxonomy): Eukaryota > Viridiplantae > Streptophyta > Magnoliopsida > Asparagales > Orchidaceae > Dendrobium > Dendrobium chrysotoxum. Next base: position 22,357,536 of record CM034308.1, read on the forward strand.
ATTTGCTTAGATAAACTATAAGGCATCTAGTGCAAGAAATGAACCACAAATGTTAAACTTTCTGAACCTTTGAATGCTGAAATAACGTGTGAGAATCATGCCGTAAACCAGGAGTTGCATTTCTTTTGTTTGTTTTCACCCAACAGATATCTTCACATCTTCGAAATCCCCACTACATTACAACAATGGTAGATTCACATAATAAGCATTTAACAATGGATAAAAGAATGCATACAACACAATAGCAGTAAATTAAACCCGAGAAAGCAATTATCTCTTTAACGCATTTTCTAATCTAATGATATTCCACATGATGCAGATATAGAGCTTTCTACCATGACTATTTTGTCAATCTCCTTCACAAAGCCTGTGAATTAAAGAATCAAAATTTGAGAGTAGAAAGGCAATGAAACCCAGCCAACATACCTTTTTAAGACACTGACGACCTTGTTCAAGGCCAACACCATCGCCAACCCAAAGGAAAATAAATGATGGAGTGTCCGCTATAGCCTGATGGAAAGAAAAGATAAAGCCTGAGATTCCAACTCAAATCATAAACTACGGTGCATACCTAGTTGATACCATAATTTTTTTAGTAAATACCACCAAGATCCCTGAATGTGGACCATGTTTCACATAGGAACACATTTTTAAAAACCCTCCATTTACACTCCAATGTCTTTTGAAATTTCAATATGTTCCCTGAGCTTATTTTCTCGTCTTCATAGCCATCTTTTTGTTTTTTGCTATGTTAAATATTTCTTTAATTACGTACATACCAAATCTACCTTATTTTTATTTCTAACTAGCAAAAAAACTAGCAAACCCATTTATTTGTACATGTCACAATCAAGATATTAAGAATTTAATAAAATGAAAATTGAAGAATGGGAGACGAGGGGTGAGGCTTACATTAGAATCATTAAAAGAAAGAAAATGGAATGAAAAAATAGTAGTATTTCAATCATTTTCAACCCAAATGACAGTTGTATTGACAGAAAGGCCTTCATGAAAGAATTCTTGACTTTGATGGAACAAATGGAAAGTTTTCAAAGATGTGTCTCAATGTGAATCATGGCAAAAATCTCAGGGGCCTATATGATTTTACCCTAAATCTGTTTACAATTAATCGCGCTGGCTGTAAAGGAGGAGGGTGGGGGTGTAGAATTAACAATGCATAGGGAGACAGGGTGCACACCTCAATTTTAAGATTTTGTATTTCTTCAAATGTCCAATACTCAATATGATCAGTAATACCAGGAGCTCGGTGAACATATTCTTCCCAGGGAGGATCGACCAGAATAACATCAAATTTGGTACCAAAGAATTCCGGAGTAAGGGTAAATTCACGTAAGTCAGTCTTGTAGTACAAAGGTGGGGTAGAAGAGTTGATTACTATTTCATCTTTCCTCTGAATAAGCTCCCTCAATTTAGGATAGTCCTCCACAACACTTGTGAGCTCCAACTCCCTGATAAAATTTTGCGGCCTCATACCAGTGTCAACAAAATTCTGAGAGTAGTCATTCTGCTCTCCTCTTGAAGGAGCTTTACCGGAAGACCCGCCTATTCTGGATTGGCCCCAACCTGCAGGAGCCTTATCATTTGATGTTTCACGAACATTTGGTCCATTGGCATTGAACTCAGGTCCAGACAAATTAGAATTGGCCCTTCCAGAGCCCTGCTGATTAAAGTACATGACTTGATTTGGGCCAGCTCCCAAATTAGGACCAAACCTCGGTCCTGCTGGACCAGGAGGAATGGGAGGAAGATTAGGCGGAGCGGCTAGCATATTTATGTCAACACCTCTACCTGCAGACCAAGGAAGGGGGCCAGCAAATGGAGGAATGAAAACACCTGGACCAAGAGGTGGACCAACTGAAGGGGGCATATTTGGCCCCATTGATTGCATTGTTCCTGTAGGAAGGCCAAGGTGACCAAACGGAGGACCCATCATATGCATTGGAAGACCGCCACGTTGAACATCCCTCCCAGTCATCCTTCCCCTTCCACCTCTGACAGCTTTGCCACCCTTTTGCCCTTGTTGAGAAATTCTATTGAAAGAACTGGATCCCTGATTATATCCATATGGAGCTTGAGAAGAGGTACTACTATTCGGGCCCTGCCCTACACGGTTGGAGTTTACAAGCCCCTTCTGACCTCTTCCTTTCCCACCCTGAGAATCAAAGGAATTCCTACCAGATATTTGATCCATTGGTGAATCAACAACATCATAAAATTTTTCCTGCAAATCATCACTGCTACCATACCCCACTTTAACCTTATCATCAGTATGATAGCACCACTCCTCATCATTTGCAGCCCCAGAACTATCATGCGCTGACCCAACTTCAGCTCGCCTGATGGAAAATGCTGAAACAGACACATCACTCACAAAATCAATATTATGGTTAGGCTTGATCTCTATTGAATCTGAGTTATCAAATCTACCACCTTCACCCCTGACTCTATTGTCTTTCTTATATCCAGGACGAAAATTAAGCTTATCACCATCCACTTTAACCAGCTCATGGCTTTGTGAGTCCCATACCCTAATGTTATCAAACTCATTTACAACTTTAGTGTCCTGCTTAGACTGACCTCTCCAATAATCTTTAGAACTTTCCCGATCCACATTTCTATCATTCCAGCTAGCATCTTTTCCCTTAGAAGTCCTAAAATCTCTGTTATCCTTGAGAGAATCCTTTCCTTTAACAGCAGTGTTTCTTTCAGTATCGGATTCAGATAGGCCTTTATCATGATCTTCCATATCTTTGGAATACCTTCTGCTTCCTTCAGGACTCGGAGATCTATTATACCTACCGTTCCTCCCATTTTTGTCCCTCATCCGTGGTTGTATATCTTCATCAGACCTCTCCATGATTTCGACCTCATCACGACTACCATGTAGAGCATCATATTGTTGTTTGTGCTTCTCTCCTTTCTCAATATGTGACTTGCCACTGTACCTATGCCATTCCATTTCCTCAGTCAATGCAGGAGATCTTGCTCGTACCTTAGCCTGCTTATCATCTCTTAAAAACTCAGCAATTTCCTTATGATCATCACCTTGAGTCTCTAGTAGGCCTCGATTTCTCTCTACATCTCCCTTCTTTCCATCTCTGCTGCTAGCAGCAACACTCTTTTCACCAGTGAATTCCACAATCCGGCCTCTTATGTGACCTGAGTCAGTTCTAGGCTCAGACGCTCTGTCCTTGAGATTCCCTTGCTCTGAAGATTTTACACTCCTTGGATCAGATCCATCCATATAAATGCCATCATCAGTTTTCCTCCCATAACCCATATCATCCCATCTCCTTCGGGTTGGAATATTCCTTTCTTGCTCACGTTGACTGTGGCCCTTCTCTCTAGTGTTCTCTTTTCTATCAGAATATCTGGATTCCCGGTCCTGGGCCTTCTCAGCTTCACCCTCGGGGGGATTGTCCACTTTGATTCTTCCCTTCCCCTCCGGGCTCTCATGTCTAGGACTTGAATTTGTCTTCCTCAAAGAATTTGAGTCAACATGATCATCAATTCTTTTCTGGCTGCCTTCCAAATCTTCACCATGATAGCCTTCATTTGATCTCACCTCAGATCTCTCTACAGCATTCTTCCTCGCAATTTTAGCGCGTGAATCCCGTTTAGTTTCATAGTCATCCTCATTAGCAGTATCTGCTTGAATTAAACCTCCTGACTTCTTTCTTCCTTCATCCTTATCTCCAGAACTCTTCCTTCTGCCATTGTCCTGCTCCTCAACATCTGCAGCATTAAATCTCGGTAACTTGCTTGATCGGTGCTTCTTCCGCTCAATATTGTCACAGTCATCATCATCCTCGTATCTACTCTGCCTAACATCCATGTGTTCCTCAATGTCCCTCTTATTGCGATTCTGGACTGGTTCCAGAGCATCCATAAGGCAACTGAATCATTAACTTGGGACTTTCAAATATAGACAGCAAATCATAAGAATCATGAAAGAAGTGTACTTCTGCAACAATGTCACATAAAAAAAAAAGCATCATCAAACCATAGGAAAAATGGGGAAAATGGATTTAAAAGCTGCACAAAAGTTTCAGTATTGACAGTGAAACTGGCAGTTGTACTATGAAAAACATGAAAATAACTGAAATAGTAATGTTATAAAATCCCAGCTGTAAATAGTTTGTACTATGTGCTACCAAGCAAGCTTCAAAATTTATTCAACAATAAAAACAATTTAAAATAATTAACAATAGACTAGAAAAGAAAAGAAAATAAAATGAATGCATCAATTGCATATTCTAGATGCAATAGACTTTCTGCGGTGATAAAAATTTGGATAGCAAACCTGCATCTGGAATTCCATTCACCTACCCCAAGTAAAATAGAACCACACCGTTAGAAACCATGTCTTCCCATGCTTGATATTAGCTTTGCATTTGATACAGACATAGCAAACAAAACCAAAACCGAAAAAAACTTTGTTGATTTCTCCTCAATCCACGACTCCATGCACAAGTACCTTACCTAAGTGGTCGTCTGCTATATTTGCTTTCTCTTTGAAATAGAAATTCTTTCTCATTTTTGGTATATTTTACTTTTCAAGCTTTTTGCACCTAATGTCCCTTGTAGGCATAGATTTCAGGCATGCATATTAGGCTTAACCATTTTCATCGTTTTGCCTTGAACATTGACAAGATATTTCAAATATTCCACATTGACTGCTGATTAAGTTATCGACGTATGCTTTATTTGTATTGATTTATTTATTATTACTTAGTTTTTTACAGATGCAATGGTATGACTGTCCTTTATTTTACGTTAGAGAGCAAGGTTGGTGATTTTGTTTAATAAATTATCTTCTAGCTACGCAATTGAACATGTTGGCGATTAAAAATTAATTACGCTTCTAAAGTCTAACAATGATGCATACGGAAAATCAATGGTTAAATTTCTTAATATGAGCCAACTTGTACATGCTAAGTGAAATTTAGTTGATGAATTATTGCGTGACAATTTTATGATGCTAGATTGTGCTTTTATTTTCATGTATTTTTATGTCTTTAGAACGTAACACATGGCTGTCAGGACAATATATACAGCTTTTAATGTCAGTTCTGCTTCTGAAAAATTATGAAAGAGAGCTGGTAGTAAAATGAGCCGCTGTTGTACTATTTTTACTAGCTGTATTTCTTCTGCATTTCCTTTATTTACAGTTCTCCCTTTGACTTGTTCATAACTATCCTTTTTAACCAAGCTGAAGCAGCCAATGATGCGTTGTCCAAATTTTAGAGGTGTCGCAAGTCCAAGACCCTATTTATCAGGGAGAGCCTCCTTGGACTGCTAAATTCAAATGATATTATTGAACTTTCTGAGGCATTTCCTGATAATGAAATGTATTTCTTGATTTATTCCTATTTGTTTACTTTATGTCATTCCTGTAAATAATTCACCAGGGCCTTGATTTATAATAAAATGCTGCAGCAAATGATGTGGCGTCCTAGTTTGATTTCTTAATTAATCAAAACCCGTTCGCTGCTAATTAATATTCATATGATCATGCTTAGTAGTTATTCGTAGTTTGAGAAACTTGCATTATAGGTAGAGTCTCCTTAAAAAAAGCTTTCTATCCCAAATCATTGATGGGAAAAATATTATCTTTTTACGCAGCAATGTTCTTTCATTAAAATCTAGTTGTTTCTGAAATAAAGACACTTTTTTTGTGTGGAGCTTGGCATTAAGTCCTCTATTCTTTGGATTAAAAGTTCACAATCTAATCGATCCATGTTTCTGATGCTTTACCTAGAGTCTCATGTTTAAGTTGCTATATGAATCTAATAACTTTCATGCCCAATGTATTTTTTTAATCATCTAATCCTTTTTTTGTCAATTATACTTAAATTACTTATTTATTAGATTCCCTTTGTGGACTTTAATATTGTTTTATCGATGTAGATTTAGATTGCCTTAAGAATTTGAAACTGTAGATGTCCATTGCTCTCGTAGTCAAAATTGATTATAAAAGATAATTTTTATGCACAAAGAGTTAAATATGAGTTAGCCACATTAGGAAATGTTCAAAATGAGTAATCAAGTCTATGCTCCAGCTCTAGAACTTCAATTGCACCTTCCAAATTCATTCATTCCGATTGACATAAAGGATAAACTCAAACAAAGTCGGACATTCCCTGAGCGGGCCTGAAGGAATAATGTTTACTGACAATCATGCTCCTGTGACTTCCATGAGTCAACAAAAGACTTCTATCTATGACGCAGATCTAGTAGACGTGATATTAAGATTTCCAACAAAAGAAAAAGTAAATGATAACGATTACCAGCCAAGTTTTATGAAATTTAGCGAAAGTGTTAGTTACATTTAAGTTGTGGTACGCCTTAAAAAGCTTTAGCTGTTGGTGATAAATTATGTCAACTTTAATTTGAATTATGAGGTGGCCAAACTACTTCTGCTACAAAAGGAGATTCTTAAAAGGATAGTTATACATCGTGTAGTTCTAGCTCCCACCCTGTTGGGGATGATGACCAAGCACCCCAAGTGGGAAACTCTAAAACCACCTGTGTTTGGGCGACTAGTTGGGAACAATATCTATATGGAAACATAGGAATAGGTGTCCATACAAAGGAACTCTGGTGTGATGTTGTTAGTACACCAAACCGAAGGTTGGGTACCAACTACACAAAGGCGGTACTCATGACAAGGTTCAAGAACATTGAGGCTGACTTTCCTATGTTGTACCAGCTTTCAAATATAAGTGGATGGGGTTGGGATGAAGCTGATGTGATTTGGAAGTAAAAATAGCAAATAGATAGAAAGAAAAATTGCTAGAACACAAAGAAAATGGCTGATTTTCTTATTTCTTCTTAATGATAAAGCAAGATACAATTGATCTACTATTCGAGAGGTAGATCGGCTCTCCCCAAACCCTAGACACAGCTAGGAACAACTCCTAAGAAAACTACAGCAAACATAAATCACATAATGAAAATAAAACAACCTAATTACCCTTAAACAAACTATCATATTTTTCTCCCAAATCTGAATTTAAATCGGCCATCTTTCCCTTAATAAACCTTCATAATTCCCTCCCAAACCTGAATTCAAATCAGCCATCTTTTCCTAAATAAAACCTTCATAATTCCCTCCCAACTCTGAATTCAAATCAGCCCTCTTTCCCTAAATAAAACCTTCATAATTCCCTCCCAACTCTGAATTCAAATCAGCCCTCTTTCCCTAAATAAAACCGTCATAATTCCCTCCAAAATATGAATTCAAATCAGTCATCTTTCCTTAAATAAATCTTTTCTAATTTTCTACCCAATCTAAATTCAAATCAGTCATCTTTCCCTAAATAAACTATCATAATTATTTCTCAATTGATTTCTCCTCCTTACATAGTGAATATTAACTCCCTTGGGCCCACAAGATGGGCCCCTTGACGTATCAATACTTCCCCCCAAAAAAACACACTGTCCTCAAGGTGGAAGATGGGAACGATCTCATGATCATCTCATATGGCTCCCATGTGGCTTCGTATTCTGGCAAATCCTTCCACCTGATAAATACCTCCTGAACAATAAGCTCAAGATGCTGAGAACGAATTGGCAGCTCAATAAGATTATTCCTTGAGAAGGTTATTTTTTTATCCTCTTCAATTTATTTGTCGAAAGTTCTGAGTTGCACCTCTTCCTTGTAATCAATCATTCGCATCTCCAACTTTTTCACCCTAGAATCTCTATTGCCCTAATAGCTTCTTCCTCCTCCAGTATAGCGGTTGTCATAATCCCTCCATATTTCCCCCGTGTATCGAGGATAGAAATCCCATATTTCTTCCACCCGCCTCACATGACCTGATTCCCATAGCTCGGCTTGCCCCTCTCCTCCTTCGGTCGTCCACTCCCCTTGCCCAAAAGACCTCCCATAATGGTCGTCCACCCCACCACCTCAACCACGAAACTCCCTTCTTGTTGTCCCCCATACAAAAACTCTATTATGCCTCTTATCAGAGCCCTAGGAGGTGGCTCCTGACCCCCACCTTCTCCAATGGCCCACTCCCCTTGCCCGAAATGCCTCTCATAGTAGTTGGCCACCCTACCACCTCCACCAAAAAATTCCATCATTGTTGCCCCTCATCCGGAAACCCTATCCCGCCCCTCATCGGAGCCCTAGGCGGTCATTTTTTATGGAAGAAACTCTCTTCTTTAAACCATAATGGGAAAGTATTATTTTGTAAAAAAAAAAACTCTCCTCTTTAAACTCTTCTCGCCCAATCTCTTTTCCCTTAGATTCGGCCAAGGGAATCCCAGTCAAATCATGGTTAGGGTTAGCCATCGAAACCGCCAATGGAGTTTTGGATTACATCTCAATGAGCTTCTTCATCATCTCCTCCAACCTCTCAAATCGGCTCTCCATCCAATTCTCCATGATTCAAAATCTTCCTTCGAGGGTTCAGACCTCCACCATGGATTTGAATTGCACCATTTTGCCTTCCAGCGCATCCACCTTCTTTGTTGCCATTGTCTCCAAAAAACCTCACTCTGATACCAATTTGATGTGATTTTGAAGTAAAAATAGAAAATAGATATGAAGAAAAATTGCTAGAACAAAGACAATGGTTGATTTCCTTATTTCTTCTTCAATAATAAACCAAGATACAATTGATCTACTATTCGAGAGGTAGATCAGCTCTCCCACAAACCCTAGACGCCGCTAGAAATAACTCCTAAGAAAACTACAGCAAACATAAATCATATAACGAAAATAAAACAATCTAATTACTCTTAAATAAACTATCAAATCTCCCTCCTAAATCTAAATTCAAATCAGCCATCTTTCCCTTAATAAAACATTCTTAATTCCTTCTCAAGTTTGAATTCAAATCAGCCCTATTTCCCTAAATAAAACCTTCCAAATTCCCTCCCAAATCTAAATTCAAATCAGCCCTCTTTCCTTAAAAAAATCTTTCGTAATTTCCTCCTCAATCTAAATTTAAATCAGTCATCTTTTCCTAAATAAATTTTCCTAATCATTTCTCCACTGATTTCTTCTCCTTACATAGTGAATATTAACTCCCCTAGGCCCACAAGGTGGGCCTCCCGGCATATCAGAAGTGTTGCAAATTCTAATCACAAGGAGTAAAATCCATGTGAGTTTGAGCAATCGATGCTTATGTGGTATTCTTAGTTTTCATTTAGAAGATAATAACATTACTCATACAATCCTCCATCATCAAGATATTTTTGAAAAATTTTATGGTGATAACATCAAAATTGGTACACAAGTTTGTTGCACACAATAGTGCGACTCTAGGAGAAACATCACCAATGACATACCTAGCGTACAAGAGGTTAAGCCCATGACTAATGATTTCATCTCTACCCATGATGTTGGTTTTGTTAAGGAGATAGGCAACTCCCCTGCCAACTTCACAATGGTCAACCAGCAACCATCTTTACCTACTTCAGGACCCAAAAGTGGATCCAAAAGATCTCATGGAGAGATATCGGGCACATTACACCATCCGAAGAAGCGAGCTGAGATAGAGCTGTTGACCAATGTACCGACAAAAAAAGTCAAAAATGTTGAAGTTATACGACACTCCTTGGATTGACACACTTCCCTCACAATGGATAAATGCTTGAATAAGCTTGATAATATTCCAACATTTCTATCGAGGTAATTCTTGCAGCGCACAATGTAATCAAGAATTGTAACAAAAACAAAGTCATGCTTATGGAATGGGATGGTGCCTTGGTGATATGCTCTGCATCTAGATTAAACATCTTCTAGCAAGTTATCCATATTACTACGTTTCTTTTGCTTGACTGGAAGTTCTTTTCAAATAGCTTTTTTGACCTGTTAAATTTGAAGCATTTATATTTCCTTTCTTTAATTCTACTTGATATTCATGGACTTGGATGGTCACATCTTATTTATTCCAAGGTTTTGTTTAATAATGTCAATAATTTTGTTTACTCGTCATCTTACTCAATAATTTTGAATACGCACATCTTAGTTTCAAAAATGCCTAACTACTTAAAAGGAATATTACCCACGATCCCATTAATGGCATGATTGACACGTGTTTGGAGGTGAAAAATGCAATCAATGCATTGTTACCTTCGATTATGGATGGCAGCAGCTCATCAGATGAGAAAGAATTCATTCATAGATCTATATTCAATTGGCGCTACACTGCCATCAAAATATAGTCGATGCGTTAGTAGGTCAACCACTAAGCTCATACAACCGCTTCAAATTACCATCAGAGGCATTTGTGCAGCTACGCGATTTTAGTTGGTCGTGGGTTACTAAGTGACACCAAGAACAAGATGGCAGCAAAACAAGTTTGTCTTTTTCTTATAGGGGCTGCATAAGCTCACAGTTATTAAAATTGTGAGAATTTTTTCAGTATTCATTAGAAAAATTGAGCCATTACTTCAACAAGTTGCTACAAGCAATCACTTCATTAGCCATCCTACCACCAGTGGAAATATGTTATCATGCATATGTAAGAACTAATATGTAGTTTCATGCTTTCTTTAGCAATGCAATTGGTGCAATAGATCAGCATCCATTTACCAACTATTGTCAGTTGTCAGCTGCAAAAAAGATACCAAAATAGAAAAGGTTATAATGGTTGATATTGCTTTTAATTGACAATTTATCTAAGTCGCTATTGGTTGTGATGCCCGCAAAAAAATATGAGGGTGCTATGATAGTCAGTGGAGGATGGAGCATCTCATGTATCTCCAGGAAAATACTACTTAGTTGACTCAAGCTATGCAAACACTAACAAACTTATTCCGTCATCCAAAGGATATCGATATCATCAAAGTGAGTATAGTGGGCAATCCCATAGATACTCAGTGTTGCAATAATTGTATAACCACTATCACGCCCAACTATGGAACATAATAGTATGAACTTTTGGCATTTGGAAAGAGATTTCAAATCAAAATACAGCATGACAACAAGTTGGGTTAGATGATAACCGATAATGAAGACCCTAACATGCATGCAACAATTGAAGAGATTTAATGGAGATACTGTGAGACATACAATGGCAACTGACATGGGGAAGCACGTGTAAGACATTAACTTTATCAATTTCAAAATAATGGAATTTATAATTTATAATTAGCTAATGCATTACTTTAACCACAGAAACTAGGTCAAAGGTGTCGTTCAACTTGATCGTTTACTTCAAATGTTCTAGAGGATGGAATAAAAGCATTGTATATTTTATATTATTAGATTTGTGTTGCTAAAGGCCACATCGTCCATCAATGCTCATTGTTGTACTTGAGTAAAATGTTTAAGATTATTCATCAAATATTCTTATTTAAATCCTACTTGAGTTGACAGACTTAAATCTTAAAATAAATTGCTAAGGAGCTGTTTAGATGTACGATTTGAGCAGGATTTAGCTTAAATTCTGCCAAACAATAAAAATGAAAACTTTACATCCTACAAAATCTTAAATCTTGTTTCTTCTCCATTTTGCATTTAATCCTAGATTTACTAAATCCGGGAGTCGGGTGGATTTACAAGATTTAGGGGGACATGAAGCACATGAGAAAGGTGCGACAATGATCTTTCTTCCGTCCGCTTCAACTCGGCGAGTAACCTATCGAAAGAAAGCTCGAGTATCATGAACAGAAGCTATAGACATTGGTCACATTGAAAAATACAAAGCAAAGGAAGACATAACCTAAGGAGAAGTACAACAAAAACTCTTGTCGGAGAATGAAGGGACCAGCAGCTTGTAAACAAGAAGAGAAGTTTGTGCGACTTACAAATTTAATATCCTTGCCCAAGTAGATCTTGAAGGTGCCATTTTCTGAGCATCAATTTATTTGTATGATTTTATTTGCTCTACAATTTATTCATTATATCAGCTTTATGGCATCACATATAATTGACTGATTTAATTCTTTTCAATGATCAAGTTAAGGAATGCATTTCATACAGAAGTTGGAATTACTTGCAAGGTAGGATTTGGAAAATCATTTGCATTAAGTTTGAGAGTCTTATAAATATGACCTAGTTGGATTGTGTAGGCGCAAGTAGTTCTTCAATTTCTTTATAGTGTATTTTTGTAACTTCTATATCTAATAAAGTCTGGGTCACAATTCCTTAGGTGCTGTTTGGTTGCGCAGGATTTAGTAAATCTTGTAAATCCAGATTTCATAAATTATAAGGCTATTTTATACTAAAAACTGTTTTGCATGTTAGTGGTTAAATCTTATTAAGACCTGAGAAATTGTTTATGGGTTGTTTGGCTGCAAGTAGAATTTAACTCAAGTAGGAATTAGTAAATCTTGTAAATCCGAATTTAATAAATTCTGAGATAGTTAAATCTTGAATATTGTTTGGAATGACAGAGGTTAAATCTGATTAAATCTTAAACTGTTTGGCTACTTCAAGATTTAAGTTTGTTGACTCAAATAATATTTTAATAATATCATATTGCTTGTTAACATTTATATTTGATTAATATTAATTATAAAATTAATTTATTTTGTATCTAATTTTATATGATTGAGTATTACTAATTATAATTTAAACTTTTTATCAATCCTAATTACATTAATTAAATCGTACTTATTATGCATTAATATCATAATTCATTTTTTAAATAAAATATTAACTAATGAAACACAAAAAAAATTTATATAACCTCTAACCTCTAAATAAAGACTTAAATATCAATCATTAGCTATATGAAAGTGTGAGACTTAAAAAAATGAAGTCCTAAAAAATTCTTATTGTTACGTGATTAATATTAATTTTCTTAGTTTCCAATTGGTTGGTTCTCTAGTTTACTATTGTTTTAGCTTGTAAAGAGAAAAAAGCAAAAACAAGAAAAGTTGAAGGACAACAAAGTTGGGAGAGGGGTAGGTGATAATCTTCTTTGCCATTTCCTTTCTTTGTAATTTTTGTTCTCTTCGGTCTTTGTCTATGATCTTCTTAGAGCCTTAGGCTTGTCCAGGTTTGGTTTTCCTCATCGTCATTTCTTAGTTGTTTCTTCACCTTCGCATAAGTAGAGTTTTGGCAGCACTTCTCCTTAGGTCATGTCTTCATTTGCTCTATCTTTTCCAGCAAACAAATGTCTATAGCTTTGAAGTTGTGGCACTCGAACTCGCTTTTGACCAGCTACCCGTTGAGCTGAAGTGGAGGGAAGAACAGGTCATTGCCACACCTTTCTCGTGAACTTCATGTCCGCTGAATTTTCATAGCAATTAACACATAAAAATAGTTGTTTGTACGACGTGGACCAATGGAAAAGTTGTTACATGGGAAGCTAAATTTGAGACCATTTCAAACACCATTATGGAGATCATTGCGAGTGATGATGAGGTCAAAAACTTTTTGATTAGTCCCAGTTAAGCAAATGTCGCGTGACAGGTTCCACTAGGAGCAGGATCGGCCTTCCAAGAGTTGATAGATAAATTTAAGAGGGAATTTGATTTTATATGCCTCATGAAAGTCATATATCTGTTATGAGAAATATGACTAAAAGTTTATTTCAATCTATTATAAAAATATATAACTCTCAACCTAAGAGATAGAATTTTCAAACAATAAAGATGCTCGAGTGTCACTCTTTTGAGGGCTTTTGGCTCCCTACAAAAAAACTTCACATTGATTAACTCTATGTTCCAAGCACTTTTATTCAAGGCAAAGATGCAAATGAACGAATATGCTTGATAAGCAATTATTAGCTTGGCACTATTAGTGATCATTCCTGAGTATTTAATTAACTACTGAACGAGTTTAAACATTTCTATAAACACTCATTTGTTAAATGAATAAGTTAGAACAACTCAATGCTCATTCGTTTATGATCATGAATAATATCATTTAAAGCTCGTGAACAAGTTCATTAAGAACCTTAATTAAGGTTTGATAATATGCTCACTAAGACTTAATTCCAAATTTATTTAATATGTTATTATTTGATAGTCTAAATCTATCCCATATTAGATTGCTATTACTTATGAACACAAGCTACTTATTTATGCTTATTTGTAGCTCATTTAATAAGTTGCTCTTTAATAAGCTAGATAAAACTTGTTCAAATAACTGATAAGTTGCTCGATATTGTTTTTTGTTAATAAGCTTAATAAGACTCATTTGTTTATCAAACAAACAAAGCTCAAACAAAGCTCACATAACTATAATTTTAAATATATCATGTTTCAACACTACCACAGAGAGTCAAATTGAGCACCAGCTTAAGCTCAAGTTTGATTTTTTTTGTAAACAAGCACGAGCTTGATCAAGTAATTTCTCAACTGGACTATATTCATTTACAGCCCCAATTTAAGGTTAATGATTTTATACTTTTGGTTATTTAAGATTAAATATATTCATCATTGATAGTTATTGGTTATGAAAGAGATTAAAGGAAAACCCTAGGTTAAAAATAATGAACGAGTTATGAACATACACAATAAAATATTGTTCAAACCTTCTTCACACTAAAACCTAAAATATATTAGATATCATATTAAATGTTACAACCATATTTGAATCTTATTTGTGCCAACCCCTAATGCTCTACTTAGTAGAACTTAGCTAGCCCACCCAATTATATCACCAAATCTACTTCAATATTGTGCCAAATTATTGATACTAGTATAAATACACGTGCACAAGTGCATGTTGCTAAAAATGAATATAGATAATGTAGTCATGCCATAAAAGATGCACTAATCTCATCAACATTTTCAAAGATGAGCAATAAGTAAAAATAAAGATATAAGAGACCAAAAAAGGCTCTTTACAAAAATATAAAAATATATAACTAAATGATAATATGGTAAATATATTTTTATTCTACTTTTTATTGAGGTTTGACATTTCTAATTTCTTATGCACTATTTAGATTGAAAGAATTGAAGTAAAATATAAATGAACATGATAAGGAAGTCGAATTGAAATTAAAAAAAAATCGTAACTTATGGTTTTATAAAATTAACCATTAGTTTATCATGTTCTTTATTCTCCATTTATTTAAGAAGCAATCTATAAAAAATGGTTCATAGAAGTCGAAGTCATGGATGAAGTTAAGAATCTAAGAAACAATCTATGAAAATTGTATGATGAATATTTTAGATATTGGACATTCCTAATTAAGAGCTAACAAGCTAATTAAGTTTTGTATTTTTCTAAAAACATATGAAAAATTAAACTAAAATCTAAGTATTTTATCAAAAAAATATTTTCAAGAAATCAAAGCCGTGGATATTGAGAAGACCAAAATTTCTAAATAGAAATGCAATCATGTTCATTGTTAAATCAATTTTTAAATTGTAATTCTAACCAAATAATAATGATGAAGTGAGACCATAAAAATGAAATTGGGCAAAGAATAACTTTCAATTACTAATTTAAATTTTAAATCATAAGATAAACTAACATGCATAATTAATAAAATAGTGTAATAGAGTAATAAAATAACAATCCACATAGTAAGTGATAAGAGTTAATGTAGAGATAAAGACATAAAAACATGAATAACAAGCATGGGTAAAATTGATGATGCATACAAAATAAAAAAATTTAAAAATCTAAAACTTACAATTATTATTACAAAAATAGAAAAGATTATTGAAAATAAAAGCTTATTGATGTTATACCAAGTATTTGTTGAGTAAAAAAAAAGTATTTGTTGAATAAGACTTTCTACACAAGGGCAATAAAATCAATTAGAGTAAAAAAAAAAAAACAAAGAATATCCGACATAAACAATTAATCATTAGATTAAATTATATAATTAAATAAATCATAAGAATATATATTCTAAAACCTAATGATAATGAATAAATCATGATAGCACATGTGCATCATTTTGTTAGAGTTGAACCTCTCCATTGCTTAAATCATAGACAAATAATAATTAAGAAATGAATTCTAATAAAAAAAATCAAAACAAATTTGACAATTATAGCAAATAATTAAAATTTTCAAAAAAAAAATTTGTTGCTAGAAAAAATAGATTCTAGAAAAGAAAACAATGACACGGATAAGGAGGATATTAAATAAAACAACAGGTAAAAGATTTCAAGCCAAGCTTTAAGTTACTTGATCACCTATAAGATTGAAAACATGTAAAATATGTAAATAATGAAGCCCAACACAAAACAGATATGCATGAGCAACCACAGTGACATTTGCAAAAAAAAACAAAGTTCAGCTAAATTTTAGTGAGAGTTTACTCTATTAGCATAGAATCAATAGACATTAAAATAACATATCATGAATATAAATACATATATATATATATATACCACTTGAGCTACAATTGTTTTTATAGAAGTCAATTTGAAGGCTAAAAAGCTTGATATTCTATTCAATTACATCACTAAAAATATATATACTAATATTTAGAACCTATGGAGTCATCAAAAAAGCCGAATAAATTAATTTAATTAATAATTTTTTATAAAATTATAGTCAATGTTTCAATTTTAAATTATATTTGCCAAGCATAATTTTAAAAATAATTATGTGAATTTTTTTTGGCTCGATCTATTGATTTTCTCCAATTTTATGACATAATAAAAATAATTCTTCACCATTATAAATGATTATACTAAAACATAACAAAGTTGATAAATGTTATTCAAATGAGAAAATATATACAATAATTTAAATAAAACTTTGTTTATCATGTAACATGAAATCAGATTGAAAAAGAGGCTTCACCTAGTTTATTAATTTCTTCCGATTTTATGATTTAACAAAAATAATTTCTCTCAAAATTTATGAATAATTATACTGGAACATAACATAGCTGATAAATGTTATTCAAATGAAAAAAAATATATGTAATAATTCAAATAAATTTTTTTTATCACACAACGTGAAATCAGATTGAAAACGATGCTTTACCTAGTTTATGAATAAATAAGCTAAAACATAATAGATTTGATTAATGTTATTTAAATCAAAAAAATTTTGCAATAACTCAAACAAAAATCTATTTATCACAACCTGAAATCAGATCGAAAAAGAGATAATAAAAATAAAAAAGAAATTGAAAACTAAAACAAAGATCTTAAAATCAAATTGAAAAAGAAGTAATAAAAAGGATAAAAAAGAACCTGAAAGTTGAAAGAAAGATCCTATAATTCGACAGAAATCTCGCAAGCAGCTATTATCCTAACCTGGGGTGTGATAGCTATTTGCACTCAACGAAAGCTGGGGTGTAATCATTATTTGAACTCATTAAGATGATAGCATCAGCGAAGATGATGAGGCTTCTTAAAAGATGCTTCACTTAGTTTATGAATAAATAAGTTGACACATAATAAAATTGATAAATGTTATTTAAACCAAAAAAATTTTGCAATAATTCAAACAAAAATCTATTTATCACAATTTGAAATCAGATCGAAAAAGTGGTAACCAAAATATAAAAAAAAAAGAAACTGAAAAACTAAAACAAAGATCTCAAAATCAAATTGAAACAGAAGTAATAAAAAGAAAGAAGAACCTGGAAGTTGAAACAAAAAACCTAAAATTTAAAAGAAATCTCGCAAGCAGCTACTATCCTAAGCTAGGTTGTGATAGCTGTTTGTACTCAACGAAAGCTAGGGTGTAATCACTGTTTGAACTCGTTGAGAAGATAGCATCAACGAAGATTGAGGGGCTTCGCACATGATAATTTGCGAAGCATTGTATACACCTTATATGGAATGATATGGAATAGAAAGGGTTGTCATATAGAATACGAAGGGTAGTCAAATGTTGGGCAAGTTAAAGAGTCCTGAAAAGAAAAACTAGGCAAAATCATTCACGAATAGGAAACGGAAGGCGAAGTCATTCCATAATACGAAACAAAGGGTTAACCGGTCATTAAAATATACTTAAATGAATTTAAATTTATTAATTAATATTATGCAATGCGGCAAATTATCTTAAGAGCTGTTTAACATGTTTCAAATTTTGTAAAAGTATGTTTAAATTTGTTAATTAGTTCAAATTCACGTTTATATTTATTAATAGTATTTAATGTGACAGATTCTGTTAAGAGCTGTTTTGTGAATTATGAAATATCCATTGCTATTCTCTTAATTAAATGCAATTAAGAGAATACAATTATAATTATAATAAGAAAGTAATAAAAAAATTTAATGCAATAAAATGAATGGTTTAATACAAATTCTATACATTTAATGCAATAAAATAAACTGAAGAGTCGTTTAAATTTAATGCAATAAAATTCGTATATACGTTTTTTGTTATTAATAGATTATTAATTCTGTACATTTTTAATGAACAGGCATTAATTTACATTAATTATTATATATTTTTAAATTTATTAATTATTTATAATACAATGAAGGGACAAGATAATTTTAGAAGAAATAAAATGAACGACCAAGATTTGATGTGGAAGGAAATTCAAGCGGCTTTTATAATAATAGTATAGATTTATCTTCATAACCCATTAAATACCAAAAACACCAAATGTTGCCAATATAAGGCTGTTATGTATCATACGTAAACATGATCAGACATGTTATAAGCAAATTTTTTTTAACTCTGAACAAGTTTACGTGAAACCTCATGCAAATACTAGATATACAATGCCATGAATTCATGATATAAACAATAAGAGCCAAAAAGTATGCACCACCACCACCACAACAATAACAATAACAAGCCTTTATCCACTATGTGGGGTCGGCTACATGAATCATTTTTCTCCATTCTATCCTACTATGAGTCAAATTCTCATATAAATCTAATAAAGAAAGATATTTCTAATATTTTCTAACCAAGTCTTTTTAGGTTTACCTCTATTTTTCTTAACATAAGTCAGATCTAATACATCTACTTTCCTAACCGGGTCATCGGAAGGCCGCCATTTTATGCGAACAAATCATCTAAGGCGACTCTCTCTAATCTTATCTTCCACTGGAGCTACTCCAACCTTTTCAAATATATGCTCATTTTGTATCCTGCCTCTAAGATTAAAGCCACTCATCCACCTGAGCATCCTCATCTCTGCAACACTTAACTTAATATTATGCTTCTCTTTTAATGGCCAACATTTTGCACCATAAAGCATTGCAGGTCTCACTATCATCTTATAAAATTTTCCCTTAAGTTTGATAGGGACTTTTCTATCACACAACAAGCCCGATGCATTCCTCCACTTCAACCATCCAACTTGAATTCTACAAATAAAATCCCATCTATTTCACCATCACTCTGAACAAAAGACCCAAGATAGCTAAAACGTGTACGCTTATTAATGACATGATCACCCAAAGTCACAATCCCCCCACTAGATCTACTATTACTAAAATTACACTCCATATATTCAATTTTCTACTCAAACGAAAGCCTTTAGACTCTAAGGTTGACCTCCATAATTCAAGTTTACCTTCAACTCCCTCTCTAGTCTTATCAACAAGAAGAATATCATCAACAAAAAGCATACACCAGGGTACAACCTCTTGCAAATGTCTAGTGAGAACATACATGACTAAAGCAAAAAAGATATGGGCTTAAGGCTAATCCTTGATGTAATCCAACTGAAATAGGAAAATACTTGGTCAAACCACCTTGTGTTTGAACAAAAGTAACAGCTCCTACATACATATCCTTAATGACATGAATATAAGCATTATTAACCCCTTTCTTATGTAGAATTCTCCATAGCACTTCTCTTGGAACTTTATCATGTGCTTTCTCTAAATCAATAAAAATTATATGTAGATCCTCCTTATTCTCTCCATACTTCTCCATCAAACCTCTCAATAAATGAATAGCTTCCATAGTAGACCTACATGGCATAAATCCAAATTGATTTTGAGAAACATTAGTATCACGCCGCAACCTATGCTCCATAACTCTCTCCCATAGTTTTAAAGTATGACACATTAACTTAATTCCTCTATAATTCACACAATCTTGTGCATCACCTTTATTCTTAAACATAGGAATCAACACACTCATTCTCCACTCATCTGGCATCAATTAACGAGTTATGGACCATTAGAAAAAATAATCACATTGTTATAAGTATTATATTTGTCTTTGGCAGAGTACATGCCATCACCCATGTGACAACAAGTCACACAAAAACCTTATCCCTAAAAATCATTAGAACCAACCTCTACATACAAGAAAGCAAGGGTAAGGTTTGTATATAAATATGTATATTCAAGAACTCCATAAGGGTATAGAAATTCTGTTATATTAAATTCAAATTCTAAAAACGCTCATTGTCTTCTCATATTTTATTTGAATGTTTTTTAAGAAATTACATAACATAATATTCAAATTTTATCTATTTATAAACTTAACACGTGCCATTTTATTAAACTATCAAAATTATGTATTGATGATTTTAAGCTGTCAAATCATTGGAAATTTAATAAAAGCAAAAAAAATTTGGGATTTTGTTCAAAATTTTAAAATTAGATGAAAATTTGAAAAATAAAGAAAAGAGGGTGCTAGTTTAATCTTCTCATGCTGAATGATTTATTTGTCCAGTGATTAACTACTTTAATATGTAATAACTTTACAAGAGCATAAAACATAATTAACTATGAATCAGGGTACAAACCATATTGTGCGCCCTTCAATAGCCTATAAAATATATTATGAATCATGGTACAAAAATCACATTGTAAGTCCTTCAACAGTCGATCAAATATATTTGTTTCATCTTTGTCGACAAAATTATCACCTTACTCCATTGGTGAACTATGAGTGTTTGAGTTTATAAAAGTTCCCCTTGGACATCCTCTAAAATTTCTTGCATCTCTTCAACCTCTTCATATGTGTTATTAAAATCATTGAAATATCTTATATATGAATCCTCGTCTTAGGAGCTTTCCCCATGTATGTCAATTCAATGTATAAAGTTTGCATTCCATTAATGAGTAAATCACACTCTACAATATTATAAGTCCAAATATATATATATATATATATAAGTTCAGTAACGACATGAACACCGAATCTACTCCTTCTAAGGATTATTTTAACGGGCAAATTTAATAATGCAATGATTCCATCTTTATATTGTCATAACCTTCTATCGTAGAGATTTATTCAATATTTATCCATTGCTTTAACCTAAGGAAATTTATCACGTAGAAAATAATAAGTAAATGACTAATCTTCTACCCTTCTTCAAATGCTCTTCAAATTTTATATAACAGATAAATAAGAAATTTCCATATCAAATTCTCTCCCATTTAAAACACTTTGTTGTCAAGACAACAAAAAATTTAACGGCAATGTAGATGCCATCCAATTTGTATAAACTTTTAAAGCTGCATTTGTGCAATGAAGAAACTTTAAACAAATCAGGAACAATGTGTTTGAAGTAACGAAATATAACTAAAGAAAGGAAATAAGCCTAAAGTATTGTAAAATAAAATTTGTTAACAATCTTCTTGAGAACGAGATGCAACTCAGAAGCATGAACGCGAGAGGGAATCGTGAAGAAATCAAGAGGAGAGAACTTACTTGAGAATGAGAGACCGACAGAGCCAAATAAGAAAGAATGCCCGCACCATTTGGAGAGGGCGAACTTGCGCACGATGGGAGAGACAAGCAATGGAATCGTGGCCGTCGTGTCCGCTAAAAGGGAAGTTCCTGAATCGATCGCACACGGCGGAGGAGCTCGCCGCAAATCATAACCCTAAAGGGCTTGTTTGGACGCAGGAATTAGGCAAGATTTGAGCTAAATCCTGCCAAACGCCAAAAAATACGAAGTTAGATCTCACGGTAGGTCTAAACTCTACTTCACAGAGTTTTCGCCATTTTTGCCTAAATCCAGGAATTCGTAAATCCGACTTTTTTGCGGATTTTGTTAAAACGATCGAAAAAGCGCGCGAAAGGGCAGAAATATCGTTACCTTTGCGGCGAGCTCCCGGCGCGACTTCTGATCCGACGGGAATAACGTCGGAGGAGGAGGCGGAGAAGCTTCAACTGTTTCAGAACTCTACTTCACGCGAAGCAGAACAGCAACGAATAAATGCATAACAGGAAAAGCAAACCCTAGACAGGCAATGGCAAGCGACTTGTTCGAAGCTCTACCCCCGCGAACCAGCGAAGCCAAAGGGCGAAGCTCTACCTGACACGAACGGCCACGAAGAATCCGAAAGCCAACCCCGATATGAGGATTGGATTAATTCTTAATTCTTAATTAGCATTAATTTAAAATAACTTAATTAATGCAAATTAAAATATCGATACTTAATTAGGTAATCAGTAGTGTAAATAATAATTAAATAAATAGTTAGTAATTAAATAATAAGTTAGTAAATAATTAATTAATTAGATAATTATAAGTCTAATTAGTAATTAGATTATATTAAAATAATACATAAATTTTAATGAAACAATTAGTGCAACTATTAATTAAATGTTTAATTATTTTAAATTATTTTTAAATAATTAACTAGATAGTTATCATTTTAATTAGCTGTTATAATTAGCATTAAAATAACACCTAAATAAGTTATTAATAAATTACTTTTTTTTTCTTTTTTTAATCAAAAGTGATTTTATTCCAATTAATAAAAAGAGGATACAAGCAAGTCCAATAAAGGACCAAGCCAAAACACAATTCAACAATCAGCAAAGAATAGATTAAAAAGAGAAGGAAGCAAATGTCAGCCGAGCTCAGTCATTGAAAAGAAACTTTCTGCAATCACTCAGAAGCTAGACAAACACCATTCAAATAAGGAAGCAAGCAACAACCTACAAAACAAAGGCCTCGAAAAGCACCACCAGTGGTTGCCAACAAACCACAACTGTCCAGGAGGTGAACAAAAGAGTCGCCACATCATTGCTCGGGCCATGAAGAACCAATCACCACCAAACAAAAAAACTGCCCAATCCAAGCAGAGCCCGACAAATAAAAGATGACCCAAACAAAAAAAAATCATTTTTTTTTTGGATTTACATCGTCTGCGCTTAGTACTCTTTTTAGAATCATTATCTTCAGCAAATTGAATAATACTTATATCAAAAGTATCTCGCGAATCCAAATCTTTTTCAATAATTTCCTTCCCACCATCTGAATAATTCCAAATCTTTTTCAATAATTTCCTTCCCACCATCTGAAGAATTGTCATTATCTAACCTGACACCTTGCATCACCTCATAATCCCTTAATTTACTAATAAGATGAGCAAACAAAATATTATTGGACATAACGGATATAGGCACCTCAGTAAGAGCCGTAACAACATTATTGTCCACAGGATCAAAACCATCAGAAGAACCATCAAAGGAAGAAACACTTACATGAGCGGGAGTTAAAAATAGGGGTGGCGCGGACGCAAACACCCCCAACCATAAATTATGACGTCCACTCCATCACTTGGGTAGATGGTAAACCGGCACCCCTTCAACGTGCAATGAAGGTCGCTACTCTAGGCCACAGGCATTCTTAATCACCCGTAAAGACCCTGTCCAAGTAAGTAAGTAATTAATAAAATACTTATTAAAATAACACTCTAATTATAGTATTCATAATTATAATTTATTGGTGTTAATTAAAATAAAAAATGAATAAGGAACTCATATTTAAAATATAAATATCATATGAGTAAATTGTCTTAAATTCTGAATAGCATTGTAAAACAGTCGAATTGTCAATATTTAACATATTTCTTACCAAAAAGTTTTGAGAATTTAATCCTCTCAAATTTTAGTAAATTTGAATTTAGAGGATTTATGAAATCCTACTTAAATTAAATCTTACCTACGTCTAAGCAAGCCCTATAAATGGCGAAAGCCGGAGGCGTCAAAGGCTGATCAATTGTTGGATGGATTGGAAAAGCTATAAAGTTTATTAATATAATTTATTTTCCTTAATAAAAATAAATAAATAAATACTTTAATAAATATGATTTATTTTAAAATTTCATTCATCAATTTATTTATTTAATTATAAATTATGATTTGTATTTGTTGAAGTAAGTGTTATAAAAATATGGTAAGATATTTGGCATATCTTATCTAAAATTAAATTAAATATATATTTAATTTTTTAGTTTAAATTTATCCATAGTAAATATTATCAATGGTATTTATGATTAATGTAAATAAAAAATTCTTTTTTTATAAAAAAAAGCTAAAATAAGTACTAAATTAACATAAATTATTGGGCATGATAAAACTTATCTATTAAAGAACAAAATAAAAATATTTTGCTTACAAATCAGGTCACTATGATGGAGTGAATTTAGCTTTTTCAATTTGTCATTAAGTTATTATAGCTCATTCATTAGTTATTATAGCTCATTCATTCATTTTATATAACTTCTATATATAAGATTTGTTGGAATATGTGGCAATTTGATTATTATTAAAATAAAAATTTTTCTTCCTTATAGCATTTGATTGATTCATCAATTATATCATTTTAAGGCAATATTTTAATAAATCATCCATACCTAGATCAAAAGTATGATTAAATGTAATTGTCCTTACATGGGATTTTATGAAAATTTTAAAAGGTATTATCTATTTACTTAAGTAAAAAAACATCATTAACCACTAAAATTGTGTATATATAAAAGCTCGTTATATATATTATATAGGGTAATAATATTTTCTTGAGAATTTTGTCTTTCTTAGATTGTTAACACGGGATGACACCCTAAATCTTAACCTATGATAGAGGACATGAAGAGAAATCCACCGAGATTTTTGATCCATCTAAGATTATTTGTCAAAATGTTAAGCGATGATATTAACCTATGTGAGGAGATTGACAAAAATCCACAGAAATTTTATTATTATTATTGTAGACTTCGGTTAGAGTGTTACTTTAATAAAATTAACTTGTGTGAAAGAGGTTGAGAGAAATTCATAAAAAAAATATGACCATTATGAAGTTATTTTATTAGAGTATTACTCGATGATATCAATAAATATGAAATATGTCAATTTGAATCTTTTTGGGATTGATTGTACATTAATTAGAGGGTGACAAATACTATGCATCCCAAATTGAAGATGAAAAATATATGTCCCTAAATTGTTATATCCCTTTCAGGTTGTAACTATACCCTTGCCCAGCAAAGCCCTACATGGGGTCCTAGTTGGGTACCCATTGGGTACCCATGCTCTACACGGGCGTGCTTCGCCCACCCACACCCACCCATGGTAACTTTCAGGATATCGTATCCACCCATACCCACCCACTTTCCATGCTTTTTGAACATAGTCTGCCACAGACTGATGACATTGAGGCTTGTTACCCTTTGCTATGATTGCAAACTTTCAAGCTGCATATCAGAAGTTATCGTGGTCACAACGCAATTCAGTGATGCGCACTACATAGTGAGGATTGTGATAATATACAACATACTGTAATTAGCATTGTAAATTAGTTTATCCCCCGATATAGATCTGTACCCACCCATACCCACCCATGAGGCTTTGAGCGTACCCATACCCACCTATACCCATTGGGTATGGGTGGGTACGTGGGTGGGTGTGGGTATGGGTACCCAATGCAGGGCTCTGTTGCCCAGAGTCAATATTAAGTTGGATAAAAGTTTAAAATGTTTTTGAAACTTTCTTGACAAATCATTCATATTTACATAAACGTTAACAAATATAGTTCTCAGCAGGGTTCTTTTGGATGCATAAGAAATGATGAATAAAAATATTGTCCAACAACAACAATTAGCATGATCTTAACATGGGCATTCTTTTGAGGTTGAAGTCCCTTACCCTTATCTACTTCTCATAGAATTGATGTAACAATGGATAATAGAAAGGAGTTTATAATGATAACCATGCCTTGGATATTGTCCTTTGGATGTCATAATTGAAGATGCCCCCAATCTTGGCATACTTCTTTCAAAACAAATAAAGCAATAGAAGATAAAGAGATTGTCATACTATAATTGTGCATGAAACATTGACATGAATGAGTTTTTGAGGTTACAGTAATGGTTTTCCTATACTCAGAATCATTTCCCACATATAAGGCCAAATAGTTGTGTGATAGATGATTTATAATAATAGAGAGAAAATATTTAATGTATTAGTTTTGTATAAATATCTAGTACACGCTAAAAAAAAACCATCAGAGTTTGGACCTTGACTTAAAATTAGAGAGAGCTCTAACATCAAATTGCAACCATCAATGTTTAATCACCATCGTCCAATAATTATTGATTTTTCACACTCCTCTGGCCATTGTTGTCAGGTTATAATCTCCCGACCATGAGCACATAACCACAACTATCTTGTAACCATAGTCGCCCGACTAAGGTCATCTGACCACTGTCACCTAACTATGGTCCTCAAACCATCATCACTTGATTACGATTCTCCAATCGCTATGGCCTGATGAAGTGATGCAACTCATCATCCACATCCCCATGAGGACAAATCCTCTTACCCATTTTTCATTTTTTATAACAGACTTGTTCTATTTCTTCACTAGACTTCTTAATTTTTATCATTTTATTTTTATTGCAAATTATCTTTATTACTACACCGCCAATTTAATGGAAGCATTTGTAGTTGAGGCTTGTCGTTTGAAAATTTTCATCAGTTACCGGTTTAGACTTTTTTTTTTAGTTTGCATCTTCTTTCTTTGATAACTGTCATTTGATCCTAAGTAAGGCACATGCATTATTAAGATTCTTTGACTATCGTCACCTAACTATGTTTCTCCATTGTTCATCGCTTGAATATGGCCCTCAAACTGCAATCACCTAACTATGATCATTATGCCCCATCGCATTACTTTGTTTGAGGCCCCAATACCTAATTTTGAAAAAAAATTATCAATTTAATATTTAATTAATTTATCGGAGCTGTTAATAATCCATCAATAAAAATGTGTGCATATTATAAATTGTGCATATTAAAATACTTATATATTTATTTATTAAAGATCAATTTATAATAGTTAGGAGATTAATCAATAAATCATTTTATCCTTTTAAGCTCTATACTATAAAAGAATACAACCAAAATAAAGAGACAAAATAAATCTTGAAAATATTGATCTGCCTCACTCTACAGTGTCTTGACTAGATCTCGTTCCTAAAATCAATAAAAAATATATAATAAGCTACAATGACTCAACAGGTCATCAAAATCTATTAATTCAAGATAATAGAAATTAATATGCATGTTTCATTTCAATCCATATTTGCAGAGGTCTATATGAATTAACTTCAATCAATAAACAATGAACCAGTATGATCAATAAACAACCTTTGGTCCGAGAATCTTTTAATCAAACTTTAAATATAAATAAATTATTAATCTTTACACATCAATAGAACTCTATACAATATTACAATTAAGCTATCATTTGTGCATCCTTCTTTTTCTATCAAATGCATGAAATATTTATGTCATCGTATATTATATGTCATGTAAATATTAATATGCATGCACTTGCACCGGCCTTACCATTCATATCTCTCTCTCTCTCTCTCTCTCTCTCTCTCTCTCTATATATATATATATATATATATATATATATATCTTATCATGTATGTCATCATGCATGTCATTTATGATCATATAAATTATGCATGTATGTATATACTATATCATTTATATTAAAGTAAGGTAATACATCAAGCTATCATGAGGTGTTTTATCATTTTTCTATCTATCACGTCCATCATTCCTCTCATCAATCAATTCTCTTTAAAAATGGTATTCAATATACGAATAAAGAGTCGTCAATCTCTATCTTCTGCATAATTCATTCAATCAGTTACAGGATAACATCCAAGATTACATCACAAATATTTTATTTTAAGAAAAGTTCTTCTGCCCGCCATCATGTACAAGTTAATCAATCTCCAACCAACCTGAATTAGTCAATAATAACTTCTAACATACTTTCTTACTTTTACATGCATTTTACATCATATTTATCATAATAATAAACATCATATACTCTTAATGTAATTATCAGTATACTCATCAGTATGTCTGTAGCATGCCGAAAAAGCATATTGACCAAAATGAACAGTAAATATATATACATATCATATGTTTCATGTCTAAACAAAGTTTACTAACTTCTAATTATTTTATATTCAATTTTATACTACTCATTTCAATTAAATTTATATATAAGCAAAATTACCACATAAATTTCCAATATAAACTTATCAAAATTCTCAAAGTGATGAAATCTACTGCATATCAAAAGTTACAATGTGAAAAATTGTTAAAATGAGAAATGTTGCATTTTAATCAATTTTAAGAAAGATAAATCAAAATCATCGAAAATAAAAAAAATATTATGATTATCTACCATGATCATAATAATTTTCCCAAATGGACCGACAAAAGAAAATAACTTGGAAGCGACTTTCTCTCTTCTCTCTCTCTCTCTCTTTTTTCCCTTCTCTCTTCCTCTCACACGACCAAGCATGCAATAACAATTAACAAAAGCAATAATAATTTTTATTATACGTTTCTGAAATCAGTTTCATCTATCAAATTTATTTTCAATATAATAGGTTTTTCAAATATATTTATAATGCATTTTTTCTTTTAATTAAATGTCATTTTTTGTTTTATTTAAATAATTTTTATGTTATATTCATGCCTACTTATTTTTAAGTTGCATTTACACGTATGGACTTATGCTTCAAATTATTTTCATTTAATATCATTATTTGAATATTTGGACAAGCTTTTTTTTTTAATAACCTACTAAATTATTCCATATTTTGATATTGTAAATTTTAATAATTTGAAATAATAAGGAGAAATATTAATATTTAAAATAAATCCATTTGTACTTATTTTCACTTTCCAGATATCACATATTTTACCATAAATAAGATATATCATACTTTTCATTTAGGTGAGATAATAATCAAATAATGCTAAATATATTTTTTTTTATTTAATTAAAATACATCTCAGATGAGACATCACATTTACACGATTTAAAAATAATTGGCTTTAGAAGGTCAAATAATAAAAAAATTAAATCAATAAAAATAACCTATTTTGATGATTTCAATTATGAGGAAAGAATGACATATTATGTCAAATAAATTAAAATATATATATAAATTATAGTTAAATAATATTATTTTAATTCATTTGGATTTTCTCCTCTCAACAATAACAATAAAATATAATATAAGCAATACTAAAAATAAAGGAAATATTTATAAATTGATATCACATATGCTAACAAATATATTATTCATAAAATTAATTTTTAATTCAAATATTATATAGCCAAGCATCATTCAATTTTCTATTGATGAAAAGGTCATGAGTCAGTCGTTTATGCTATAAACAATCGAATAAAAATAATTTGTGAAAAATATATTATTCTAATATTTATTTTAAAAATTATATTGTTTTATATATTATACTAATTAAAGATAAAGTACTAAAAAAAAATAAAATTAAAAAAATCAATGAATGACAATAATTCATAGTACAATGTATGCGTTGAATGATAAATTAAAAGTATACAAATAAAATTGTTATACTATTTATACTATTATATGCAATTAATATATCATTAATATATGATTGATTAGTTTAAATTTAAATATTTAAATAACTTTTAAGTAAATACCTTATAAAAAATAAATTACTTCTAAACTTCAATCCTACATTAAACCCTAAATCAAATCCAGCTTAAAGTCCAGTGATAAAAATCCAATAAAAAAATAAAACTAAATAAATAAAAGTGATAAAAATCCAATGTTCAAATTTAAATCTTAAATGCCTTTGAATTTTTCTCGTTTTGGGAAGAATTTTCAAATAATTCAAAACACTAGATAAGCTGTTTGGAATGGTATTTGATCATTTACATATTGATTAGACATATTTCTAAAATTTACCTAATCAAATTATCAAGTAATATACTAAAAAATAAAAGATGAATAAATTTGTTTTTTATTTTAATAAATGATAATGCACTTATTGATGATGAGGAACAGTCCGCTGCCACTCCCGAGCTAGCTGAGAGCGCATGGCAGTCTGTAAACCCCGGTCGATCTGGACGAGCTACCCACATCCATTAGAACCCGTGGCCGACACGTTTTGGATCCCCCCGAAGGGGGGCCTGCCGCCTGAGGGAATCGAATCCGGGATGGAGGGTACCCACCCGTGCTCGCCCACCAACCGAGCTAAACATGGGTGGGTCACTTATAATTATAATAATATATATTTATGGTGATTGTTACTGCTCCCCAGCTAAGAAGCATTATAGCCGGCAATGCAAAACATGTGATGACCTGTCTCTAAAACCTCTTCTGACTAGACTCTCAAACACAGCAAACTTTTGTCTCCATGAGCTGGATGCTGACTGACAGGCAAATAAAGTTGGCAAGCTCAAAGACAAAGGCATCAAAGTTGCCATTCCAAATAATTCTCTACACACTCTTCACCCTACAGACACACGATTAGTTTAGCACATGAATATTTTGTATATTTTGGATTTTTTTTTTAAATTCTTTTTACATATTGAATTCTGAACTCATCTCATGCATTGACTGCTTCACCCAGATGAAAGGAGCATGAATCGCAAGAGCTTCAGTGGTTCTCCTTTGTTTATATTTTATTAACCTTATATACACAAACATTATAGAAATCAAGTTTATTAGGTAGGAATTTTGATGCATATTAAAATTAAAAAAATTTTAAGTGCAACTATTCAAATTCTGATTTCAACAAGTTTATAGTCAAATTGAACGTTCCAATAGAACGAACTTATCGATATAAAGTGGTCCGATTTGAGTTCGACTAAGCTCATCATGCATTGGAAGTATAATAGAAAATTTTAACACACTAGTTGTAGTACTAAATGATTTCCAAATCTCTCATGTTGATAATTGAATTGAGAGTCTCAACAAGATGAATCCAACAAGCAAAAAATCATCCAATTTTTACATTGTCAAAGCACTTGAATGCTAAAAAAAAGCCTATGATCAGGAGACGAGCCGTCCGATAGAGTATTATGAATTTTAGCATATTTATGAGTTGTTTGACTCTAAAAAAATTTTAAATATGCTTCACTCTCTACGTGAAGGGGGGTTTGGACTCTCGGCTTGTGATTCAATAGAGCTCAAAGGTTTAAAGAATCTTGACGCTTCACTTGAGCACTAACATCGGACCATCGCTCGTCAACTATTGTCAAACTATTACTTGATTGATGTTGTAAGGCCAGTGTTGCCCGATTGTGTTCATTTCAACTGGCCTATGCCCAGTTGCTTTTCCCTTTTTTTGAGATTGTTAAATAAATAGTTTGGTGTTTCTTGTAATTCTTCTTTTATTTACGTGTGTGATGGATGGACCCTAGTACAAAACTAAGCTGTTAGTGGTTAGAAAAGATGTAAATCAAAATTTCTGAAAAGCATAGAAAAGGTTTCACTTTTTCATGTTTTTTTGCTTGCTACTTTTTTCTTTCTTAAGATAAAAAAGTAATAATTGAATAAAAAGTAATATTTAATCACATTTTTTTGTTAAAAAATAAATAAATGGATATTTTTAAATATAGATTTTAAAATGAAAAGAAATATTCATAGCTTTAAAAAAATTAAGAATTAAAAATTAGTGTTGATATGATTACATAAAATTTAGATGAGCCACACGAATTTTGAGGCAATCTTTAAATTGAAAACTTTTAAAATTAAAATCATGATCATCTAAATTTCAAAATTGACATGCTTATAGTTGAATTGAACGGCTCGATGAAAAGAATCCAACGAGCCTAATATCACTTAATTTTGACATCATTGAGATACTTAAATGATGAAAGAATACTTAATGATAAAGAGAATCAATATGAATCATATGATGAAACTTTTGGATTTTATGCCTAACATCGTTGATATCACCGCTAGCAATTGCCATCAACGACCATCGCCAATATCAATGTTGACGGCCACTCCTAATAATTGCCACTATCTTCATACTCCTGTCAAAATTTAGCTACATTATTGGATATTAATTGTTTGCCTTTAGACATCAGATTTTTGTAATCCCTATATGAGAAATCAAACACTGCTTTTCTATATATCTATAGGCACTTGATTTCTATAATCCCCAAGAGAAAATCAGCTATTTGTTCTTAAATAATATCATTTTCTACAACTATGAGGAAATGTAGGAGGACCCTTGTAATCATTTTCTACAACTCATAGTTTTTTTGCCCCTTTTTGGGGTTTTCATATTAAAATTTTTTTAATCTTATAATTTTTATTACACTCCACCAAATTAAATTTTCTAGCATGTAACAATTGTTATCTAAGATATAATTTAATTGAATACGATAGACTTTTCTTTTAGCTTCCTCCTCCTCTCTTCACTGTCACAAATTTCATTCAGAAAAATTTTCGCTCGAAGACAATGCTTTAGCTGTAAGGGACAAAAAGCTTTGGGTCATTCCAGCTAGCGATGTTCAGCTTTGCTTGCCTGCGGCGGTGCTGTTCAAGTGTTCAGAATAATGCTGCCCTCAACACCTACCTAACCGAGAATTGCCCCAGAAAAAAAAAAAAAAAAAAACCAGAATTTAATGGTGCCAGCTGCATTGCATGAGTATTGTCCATATCATTGCTTAAAAATTTGCCAAACGTTCAGATTGATGCCGCATTGATTGTGTTGTACGATATATACGGATATATGAGTTGCTGTGAAAATGTGTATTCTTTGGTTCTCTTAAAGTTAAAAGGAGATCCACAGTGAGTCTGTTAAAATCTCTCATAATAGTGATATATTGGTATTGGCCCAAGTAGGATAAAGACATGTGAAGGCTTCTCTAATGTAATTCAATTTGGTCTCTTGGCTGAGAGCTTTAGCTATTAATTTAAAGATTTTAGGTTTGAGTCTTGTGTATCTGATATGTATATGAATTTGTCTTAATTGATCTAATTGTCCAAAAAAAAATGATGCATAGTTAAAATTTTCGTATGTGCCGTTGTCATAATATAATCAACAAAACTAAAAAAACTAAAGATTGTCAAGCATTTTTTTAAGTATAATAATAAAAAATTATTTAAAACTATAATAGAAGATTAAAAAAAAAAAAACTCTTTTGAACAAACTTACCAGCATTGGGCCGCTATTAACCAGATACTAAATATTTGAAGCATTTAAAAAAAAAATAAAAAATCAATTTAAGAATAACAAGTTGCTTGCAGATGCTTAAGGAATATTGCATGAGAATTAAATAATACAAAGCATATGCTTAATGGACTCTCAAGTACTGAGGATTATAGTCAAATTTTTGTTTGTTATTCTTACTACCCTGCAAATTTTGGAGATTTTGGTTAAGGGCGCTGTGTTTCATGTCCTCATTCTCTTTATAAATGTCATTCAGTCGGTGATCTTTAAGACGATAATGAATTTTTTTTTTTATGTTTAAAAGATTAAAAAATATAATAAAAAGCAATTTTAATATGAAACTCTTCATGGGATAATAATGTCGCAATCTTATATTCATCTTACTATTTTTGAAAGTAACTTTTCAGTACAAATATTTTTTAAACTCAAAATTTTTGTACTAAAAAGCTGCTTAAAAAAATAGTAAGAAAGTTATCGCAAATGAAGCCTAAATTTATTATTTTTAATATTCATGACGTTAGAAATGAACTTTTTGTTGATAGAGCACAAAATTTATGAAGTATTCGTAATATTCAATTCTTAGTCCTATTAGAATTTTTTGTTTTTGCAAATATATTGTTAGGTGATTGAGTTTTCATAGCTCTTTTTCTAATTTTTCTAGCAAGATCTAGTGCTTTTGGAATTATTATTCTGATGTCATTATCTTGGAAGATTTTGCTCAAACTTTTCTAACAATGTGAATATACAACTTTGTTTTTTTATGTATGCTAATACTACTAGAATTAGTAGGCAATCACCTTTTTGTTTATTTTATTAATGATCATGGGATGATGTGTATGAATTTTAACATTATATTACTTGTGAAAGATTACGAGATTCTTCTTGATACGCCACAAAAAAATTATCTTGATCAGGCACAAATCTTGAGGCAAAATCAATTTGGAAGCTTCAAAAATTAAAATCATGACCATCCGAACTTTGATTTCTTGAAACTTAAAATCGAATTGAGCGTCTCAAAAACACGAACCCAACGACACCAAAATCGTCCCAATCCGAGCCCAATGAGTCCAAATCAAAGACTCGAAGCACTTTTGGAAGGATCAAACCATACTTTGGGCTACCAAACGGTCTCCAATCGTGACATGCTTATAGTTGAATCAAGCGGCTCGACGAGACGAATCGAACGAGCCCAAGATCGTCAAATTTTGATATCATTAAGATAGTTAAAGGTCCATTGAAAGATACATGATTGTAGGAATCAAGACCGACCGTCCAACCGAACCACTCCAAATTTACCCTTGATCCTCCACTTATTTACGAGTCATGTCACTCAAGAATTCCATAAATAGAACCATATTTCCTCTTGAAAAGGGATCGAAGCCAAGAGAGAAGAAGGAAGAGAAGGAAGAAAGCTCCAGTCGCCTAGCTCCTCTTCGACCACCGCCGGAGTTCTGCCGCACCACCATCGGACCACCAAGGGACGCCGGAGTTCTGTCGCACCACCTCCGGACCACCAAGGGACACTGGAGTTCTATCAAGCCACCACCAGACCATCAAAGGACTTTGAAGTGCCACTCGAAGCCGGAGTGCCCCCTTTGACTCTGCAGTGACTACTAGACCACTGCCTGACACTAAAGTGCTGCCGGACCACCACCTAACGTTAAAGTGACATTGGACTTTTGCAATACTTTCAGTTGACATTTGTAATCTGGTCGTCTTCAAGGACGAGTCAGACCATTGTACTTTACTCAAATTCTAGTGGAATCATTTGCAATTGGGCTAGACCCCGTGATTTTTTCCCTTTCCCGGGTTTCTACGTAAAAATATTGTGTTCTCTATGTGTGAGCTGGATATTCGTGCAACACTAAGACATAGAATTATAATTCTATCACCGTGTATATTCTAGCCCGCAACAGTTTGGCACCGTCTGTGGGAACGATAGTCCCATAATATTAATCATTACTTCAATGGTCAACATGCGTAACAATCACCACCAGGGAGCCTCTCGCTCCAACTCTCACCAATCAAGGAATCAGTCCCTGAATCAGGGACGCCAGGAATCTACCTCTTTTCACCCTGGTGGGAAAAACCCTGCTGGAGATGGGACATCAGGACCATCTATGGAAGATCGCATCATAAAAATGGAGGAATCTCAGATGGAGATCCTTCAACTCCTGCGAGGGGCCCGAAAACCATTGCTAGCAGAGTAGGAGGAGGTTTGTCTTCCTCAAGATCCAGCACTGGCCAGAGGTGTTCAACCCGAACATGTTCAGGTAGTCATCCCTATCCCTCAATCAAGGGGTCGTCCTCAAACACAATAAGACATTGACCTCGCCAACACCGCTATGTCTGCCCATCCTTTTCACCCCAGTAGTTAGTCTGCATTCCGTCGAATATTCCCAAGGACGTAGCCTAACCTCACATTGCTGACCTCCCACGTAATATCTTACGCCATGAATTGAGGTGTTTGGTCCTAGAAGAGTTCCCCAGCAGGGGTGGAAGACAATCTCTCCATCAATGGGACTTTCAAGAGACCTCACCACTGACGGAAGCCATCCTTCAACACCCCATTCCTGCAGGGTTAAAACTACCGATCATTGATTCTTATGATGGGACGTCCGGTCCCTATGAGCACATCGATCACTATAGAATCATTATGCATATTCAAAGAGCCTCAGATGCGCTCCTCTGTCAAGTATTTCCTGCTACACTTAAAGGGCAGGCTCGAACATAGTTCTACTCGCTTCCTGTCGGAACCATCTCTAAGTTCGTTAAATTGGCCAAACTATTCATTGAACAATTTGTTTCCAATCGAAGGATGGTTAAAGATTCTTCCCACCTCTCAGAAATTCAATAGAATGAAAATGAGACCCTAAAAGAATACTTTCAAAGATTTTCTACAGAGGCTCGATAAATTCCATGGGTGGATTCTGAACTGCTTAGAGGAGTTTTTCTTGGAGGAATTCTTCTTAGACCTTTTTAGTCAGCACTTATGAGAGATACAGTCCATTTATATACTGACTTAATTCATTGTATGGAGGCCCAGATCTCGACAGATGAGGCCATAAATGCTCATAAGAAGCAATTTGAGCAAATAACCGGGAAACGTAAAAATGCGCCGGGGATGAATGTTTCATCATCACAACGAAAGAAGCAAGGAAACTATAACTTGTCCCCTCGACCCTCACAACAATGACAAGAGCCTCCTCAAGAGAAGGAGTATATACCGCTTAATGTATCTCAGGCCAACATGTTGATGGGCATCCGGGATCAAGAGAATGTAAAGTGACTGAATCCTTTGAAGCCCAATGTAGAAAATTAGGAACAATATTATCATTTCTACCATAGTCAGGGACATACAACTGAAGCTTATAGACAACTCAAGGAAGACATTGAGATGTTGATCTGACAAGGATATATTTGATAATTTATCCAAAGCACACATACTCGGGATGAATATGATCCTGTTATGGGGCAAAATCAGTAACAAAGACAACCATTGAATAATCGTCAAATGGTTAGAGAGACTGAAACTATTGCTGGGGGCCCCTCAGTATCCAATCAAGTCTTAATTGTAGCTAGTAAGGAGCCAATGCCAAAAAAGTCTCGTGCTGACCACTATATTACTTTTGATGATACTGATCTGGACGGAGTTCAGACCCCTCATCCACTTGTAATTAACGCAAGAATTGGTGACACATGCTTCAATGATAAAAGAATCTTAGTTGGCAATGGGAGCTCGGTGGATGTCTTGTTTTATTCCACTTTTCTCAGTATGGGCCTGGCTAGGGAAAAGCTTCAGCCAGCTGCAGGGCCACTGTATAGTTTTGACAACCGACCCGTACGAGTAGAAGGATCAATCAGCCTCCCAGTTGTACTTAGAGAATTTTCACAACATGCTACACATTCAGTCTAATTCATTATAGTGAAGTCAGAATCGGCTTATAACGCCATCTTCAGAAGACCACTCCAAGCGATCTTTGGAATCGTTGCATTCGTCCCACACCTTAAACTAAAGCTTCTCACCCCAGCGGGAGTTGGTATAGTGCGTGTAGATCAACAAGCAGCTCAATCATGCTATCTTAGGCAGGATCAACCACGCCTATCAATTACCCTAAGCATTTAGGATTTTGATCTACGGAATGTAGACATTCCTGAGAAGGCTTCTATTGTAGAGGATCTTGATTGTGTCTCTATGTCAAATGAGCACCCTACCAGAACGGTGCAGATGGGATCGTTACTTTCAAAGGAAGAGAAGGCGAAATACATAGATTTTCTACGTGCAAATCAAGACATCTTTGTGTGGAGTCCAGCCAAAATACCGAGAATCAACCCAAAGTAATCATGCACTCTCTCAAAGTAAATCCAACATGTAAGCCCGTTATCCAGAAGAAATAAAATTTTGCACCAGATAACTAGCAATTTATTAAGAAGGAAGTTGACAAACTCATGGAAGCATGATCATACGGGAAGTGCACTATCCCACATGGCCAATTAATGTTGTCATGGTCAAGAAAGCTAGCGGAGCTTGGAGGATGTGTGTAGACTACATAGATCTCAATAAAGCTTGCCCAAAAGATAATTTTTTGCTTTTGCGTATTGACCAGCTGGTTGATGCCACCTCTGGGCACCAAAAGCTGAGCTTTATGGACTCTTACTATGGATACAACCAGATAAGGATGGATCTCATATATGAGGAAGCAACGACATTTCAAACGGAAAAAGGACTATATTGTTATCAGGTCATGCCATTCGGGCTCAAGAATATTGGGGCCACATATCAACGCCTTATGAATAAGATATTTAAAGACCTTATAGGGCATACTATGAAAGTATATGTAGATGATATGCTAGTTAAAAGTTTTAAAAAATCACAGCATATCTCTGACCTGGAACAATGCTTCTGTCGTCTTCAATCCTACAACATGCGCCTCAATCCTTCCAAGTGCACATTCGGAGTCACTTCAAGAAAATTTCTGGGATTCATGGTTATCCACCTCAGGATCAAGGCAAATCCTAAGAAGATCAAAGCAATGAGAGATATGATACCCCCAAGAAATATCAAGGAAGCCCAACATCTAAATGGAAGAATTGTAGCCCTTTCTCAATTTTTGGCTCGATTGGGTGATAAATGCCTGCCTTTCTTCAAAATACTTAGAGGAGTCGGTAACTCGAGATTCCAGTGGTCAGATGAATGCCAAGAGACTTTTGAATAACTTCAAAGTTATCTAGCCTCCCCATCACTATTCTCAAAGTCGATACCCGGTGAAATGTTGTATGTCTATATGGCTGTCTCTTCGCATGTCATAAATTCAGTCTTGGTTCAAGAGGAGAACGTTGTTCAAATCCCTATTTATTATATTAGCAAGGTACTCTCTAAGACAGAAGTGCGTTATCCATTGGCATATAAGACAGCTTTGGCATTAGTTTTCTAGGCCAAAAAATTATGTTCTTATTTTCAGCCTGACACCGAGCTCCCTATAAAAAACTATCAAGCCCACAATGATCGTAACCGTCCTGCATAAGAATTGGGCCAAGGGGACATCGCATGCCCTAAAAATCTCAAGCAATTTAGGGGCTAAAGGAAATCTCAAAATTGCAAGCAATGTCATCTCGTACACAGTGATAAACCTATTTGGAGGATCTCGTGCTCGATCGGTCTTTTTAGGTGCAACCATCACTAAGTCATTGGGCAGATGATATTTCTTATGAATAATAATCAAGCCATCCGAAGTAATTGATGATAAAACATCATCAATTAATGTCAATCTCCTACTCTTATCAACCTCCATAGTCTGAGGAGCTCACACCGGCTCAACCACTTTATGAGTAAAAGGAACAACATCTAGCATATTTAGTTGCCTACGGCCTGGAGGGCATACATAAATGAAGAAATAATGCATGAAGATTAATACAACGAGAATAAGAAAGAGAGATGGAGGGAGAAAGAATATACCTGGAAGATCGTCTTGGTTCTTTGAAACTCGCATCCTATCGGATGAGCTAAAACCACCTTTTTGGGTACTACTCAATGCACCCTCACCTATGGCTGATGACATTCGCCTCCCAACAAGGGAAAACTGCAGCCACCGGATCTTGATCACTTCCGTCATCGGTATTTAAACTCTTGTCAGATAGTTTTCCTCCAAAAGGGGGTGAACTGGAGCCTGCGTAAGAGTACCGGGCTTTGATCACTATCGTTGGTATTTAAACTCTTGTCTGACAGTTTTTCCCCCAAACGGGAGTGAATTGGAGCCTACGTAAGAGTACCGAGCTTTGATCGCTGCTGACAATCTCTAAGTTATCAATCCAACAAAAATACATTTCGACCGACACAAGAGATTGCATTCTTCATCCTCCCCCAATGGGGTATTTATAGGAATAGGAAGAGGGAAACTTAAAAGTCATTTCATAATTTTCTGATTTTTTTTTCAAGAATTTAAAGAGTCAAAAAACATATAATATTAAAATAAATAATGATGGAATTATTATAACTTAATGACAGAAATATTAATATATATTAAATATCATTAACGTTACATTAGTTGATATTAAAAAAATAAAAATAAAAATGTAAGATGCCTCTTACACCGCCTCAAGTTATAGCCTTAGTTAAATAAGGCAGAAGGCCAAACAGATTTATATATAAACATATATACACTTATGCTCAAATTAAAGCTTTAGTTAAATGGCAGAAGCCTTAGTTAATTATTATATATATATATATATATATATATATATATATATATATATATATATATATATATATATATATAATGGCTTTATATAACGGCTTGCATGAAAACTACTATAAAATTATAACATTTTTATAGCTTCACCTAATAATTGTTTGGCTCGCAAAGCTTAATATTAATTAATAATTTCTTAAAAGTTATAACAGAAGTTATAATATTAGCACAAAACACATATAATTTTATCTAATATATATTAGCAATGGGCCGCAATATTTATATGTAATTAAAGATTACATATACTTATTTGATCTAATTAATATATTTAATTAGGTCCATAACATTGCTTTATAATTTGATTTAATAACATAGGATATTATCTGTAATATTTTGTTACAGATATTTTCATATATAAATTATTCAGCAGAAGTATGATAATCGTCCCAATTTATTCTAGGCTTGACATCATAATAATAATTATCAGTCATAAGCAGCTCAAAAAGATATAAATATATATTTTCGGACTCTGTAAGCTTTAACGTCCGAAAATAGGGGGCCAACTGATACGCCACCAAAAAATTATCTTGATCAGGCACGAATCTTGAGGCAAAATTAAGTTGGAAGCTACAAAAATTAAAATCAAGACCATCTAAACTTTGATTTCTACAAACTTATAGTCGAACTGAGTGTCTCGAAAACACGAACCCAACGACACCAAAATTGACACAATCCGAGCCCAAATGAGTCCAAATCAAAGGCTCGAAACACTTTTGGAAGGATCAAACCATAATTTAGGGTACCAAACGGTCTCCAATCGTGACATGCTTATAGTTGAATCGAGCGGCTCGACTAGACAAATCCAACGATCTAATATCATCAAATTCTGATATCATTAAGATAGTCAAAGGTCCATTGAATGGGATATAATCGTAGAAATCAAGATCGGCCGTCCATCCGAATCACTCCCAATTTACCCTTTGTCACAACCCAACGCGACAAGAACTGATCCTATCGTGTTAGGTTGCGACAGAAAACCCCAGGATCTAGCTTTGAAATTTCTTTTCTTTTTCTTTTCAACGAATTATAGAACCACAGAGCTGCTACACACATCCAAGTGTACGGAAAACTCATCCATTCTTTCTTCTTTATTTCATCAAAATAATGTACACTACAGTGCATGGCTATAAACAGAAAGTACAGAATAGAAAAGCAACCTAGCCATGACTTTACAAAAATCAAAAGTACAAAAATACCTATGACTGCAATTCAGATCCTGAACGGCTAGTCTGACACTTCCTTCCCTTTCCCAGAACCTGAAAACCATGAAGATAACCACAGTGAGCCAACAGCTCAGTAAGATCACACTAGCCGATCTAAATTCTTAAATCTTTTCACAGAACTGAAATCTCAAAACAAAATACAGAATTCAAGCATCAAACAGAATACAGATATTATAAGCATCATCAAACAGAATACAGATTATCACAGAAATTCTCAGAACATCAACCAGAATTATCGTACCACAGAAATCATCGGTTCACAGAAATCACAGAAATCATCATATATCAGATCACATGTCCCTGACCCTTTCCTGAACTTGAACATCATCAGCAGATAATTTCTTCCCTGAATCAGATATCCACTTTCTCAGGGTTGACACATGAAACACATTATGTATATCCGACATCTGTTCAGGTAATAATACCCTGTAAGCAGAATTTCCAATCTTCTCAATGATTTCAAAAGGTCCAACATACCTTGGACTGAGTTTGCTCCTTCTTCCAAATCTGCTAACGCCTTTCATCGGACAGACTTTGACATATACAAAGTCACCAACCCGAAATTCAACCAGTCGGTGCTTCTGATTGTAATACTTCTGTTGTCTATCTTGTGTAGATTTTAACTTTTCTTTAATCAGATTGATCTTCATCACAGTATCATCCACAAAAGCTGAACCCATCACTTATCTATCTCCCACTTCTGTCAAAGTCAAAGGAGTTCTACACTTTCTGCCGTACAGAGCTTCGTATGGAGCCATACCAATACTGGACTGATAACTATTATTATAGGCAAATTCTATCAGTGGGATATGATCTTCCCAACTGCCTCCAAAATCCAAAACACACAATCTCAAAAGATCTTCCAGTACCTGAATAGTCCTTTCAGACTGTCCATCAGTCTGCGGATGAAAAGCCGTACTGAAATGCAACTTCGTGCCCAATCCTTGCTGAATTCCTCTCCATAGTCTAGAGGTAAATCTGCCATCCCGATCAGAGACAATCACTTTTGGAACACCATGAAATATGATAATTTCTTTAACATAGATCTGTGCCAACTTGTCTACCGAATCTGTCTGTCTAATCGGAAGAAAATGGGCAGACTTCGTCAGTCGATCTACAATAACCCAAATAGCATCATGTCCTTGCCTTGATCTGGGAAAACCCATAGCAAAATCCATTGTTACCTATTCCCATTTCCACTCAGGAATAGGCAATGACTGCAAAAGACCTCCCGGTCGTTGGTGTTCTGCCTTCACTAACTAACAGGCTTCACATTTTGAAACAAACTCCACTATATTCTTTTTCAATCCAGGCCACCAAAACATACTTTTCATATCTCCGTACATCTTACCACTTCCTGGATGAATAGTGTAACCTGAATAATGAGCCTCATGCAGAATCCCTTGTCTCAGATTTTCAGAATTAGGGACCCAAAGTCTATTCTTACAGAAAATAATATCAAAATCAGAAATTCGTAATTCAGGTTTCTTACCAGACTTAATCTGATCAATCAACTTTGAATATTCAACATTTAATTTCTGAGCTTCATGAATCTTTTCTTCTAAAGAGGATTGAATGATCATCTGAGTTATTCTTCCAGAATCAGTGGGAGATATTACCTCCAAATGTAGTCTTTCCATATCTCGTATCAGATATTCATCAGAAGTGAGATATGCACATGATAAGCCAGAAGACTTCCTGCTAAAAGCATCTGCCACTACATTAGCCTTACCAGGCTGATATTGTATAGTCAGATCATAATCCTTCATCAACTCAAGCCATCTTCTTTGCCTCAAATTCAGATCCTTCTGAGTGAATATGTACTTTAAACTCTTATGATCTGAGAACATCTCACATCTGACGCCATACAAGTAATGACACCAAATCTTCAGAGCAAATACAACTGCTGCCAACTCTAAATCATGCGTCGGATAATTCTTTTCATGTGGTTTCAATTGTCTTGAAGCATAAGCTATTACTCGACCATGCTGCATTAAAACACATCCCAAACCTTTTAATGAAGCATCACTGAATACTTAAAATCCTTCTGTATCAGATGGAAGTGCTAACACTGGAGCAGAAGTCAAACAATCTTTCAATCTCTGAAAAGCCGCTTCACACTCTGGTGTCCAAATAAAAGCTACTGACTTCTGAGTCAATCTCGTCAAAGGTGCAGAAATCTGGGAAAAGCCCTTCACAAACTTCCTGTAATATCCAGCCATACCCAAGAAACTGCGTACCTCAAACACCGTAGTAGGCCTTGGCCAATTAGCAACTGCTTGAATTTTCTGGGGATCAACAGAAATACCTTCACCGCTCACTACATGTCCCAGAAAAGAAATGCTTCTTAGCCAGAACTCACATTTGGAAAATTTTGCATACAACTGATGCTGCCTCAGAGTCTCTAATACAGTTTTCAAATGTCTGGCGTGATCTTCCTCAGAAGCACAATATACCAGAATATCATCTATAAAAATAATTACAAACTGATCCAGATATTCTTTGAACACTCTGTTCATCAAATCCATAAAACAGTTGGTGCATTCGTCACCCCAAATGGCATAACCAAAAACTCATAGTGTCCGTATCGAGTGCTGAAAGCTGTTTTCATCACATCAGCTTCTCTTACCTTTACCTGATAGTAACTAGATCACAAATCAATCTTTGAGAATACATATGATCCAGCAAGTTGATCAAATAGATCATCAATTTGTGGCA
The DNA here is from genome assembly GCA_019925795.1 of Dendrobium chrysotoxum. NCBI lineage: Eukaryota > Viridiplantae > Streptophyta > Magnoliopsida > Asparagales > Orchidaceae > Dendrobium > Dendrobium chrysotoxum. The sequence continues at coordinate 22,401,302 of CM034308.1, forward strand.
ATGGATACTTATTCTTGATAGTAACTTTATTCAGTTATCTATAATCAACACACATACGCATCGTACAGTCCTTTTTCTTTACAAATAAAATAGGTGCTCCCCAAGGTGAAACACTAGGACGTATGAATCCTCTATCAACCAACTCCTAAAGCTGAACTTTTAATTCTGCAAGTTCTTTTGGTGCCATCCTATATGGAGTTTTTGATATCGGGGCCGTACCCGGAAATATATCAATGTAGAACTCAACATCTCTGTCCGGAGGCAAGCCGACTAACTCCTCAGGAAATACATCCAAAAAGTCTCGTACTACTGGGATGTCAGAAATAGATCCCGTATCTATATTCATATCCCTGACTGATGACAAAAACACCATACAACCATTCTTCCACAATCTTCTCACTTCCAATACAGAAATTATACAGGATAAAATACCTCTCAATCCTTGAAATACACAACTTTCACTACCCATAAATAATGTAACCCGCTTCTTCCAACAATCAATTTGAGCCCTATACAGAATCAGCCAATTAATACCCAAAATCACATCATACGAAGAAATCAGCAATAAAATCAAACAAGACTCCCACTTCTTATCCGAAATTTCAATCTCATATAAACAAAACTTTCGGGCTATCATAGTATCTCCAGCCGGCAAAATAACAGAAAGCGAAATAGGTAACGGGACTGAATCCAGTTGCAAAACATCAAAGCAACGCTCAGAAATGAATGAGTGACTAGCCCCATAATCAAATAAAATGCGACAGGGATGTTCAAAAATGTAAACCGTACCTGTCACCACATCTGGAGCATCTCGAGCCTCTTATTGATTCAAACTGTACACACGTGGCTGAACTGGAGCTGGAGCTACAGAACTACTAGGCTCCCTCTGAGTACCTCTGGGTGGTCTCCTTGCCACAAAACCTGAACCACTAGCTCTACCAAATGATCCTTCAGAAACAGTACGGGGAGGAACTGTCCTCGGCTGGAAGGGCGGTCTAACAAAACTCTCGAATCTGAACTCAGATCGTCAGTCAAATCTGCCTTGTGGACACTCTGCTATTTGATGTCCTGTCTGTCCACATCTGAAACACTGACCAGTTATTCTGTAACACTGGCCAAAGTGTCGTCGTCCACAGTTCTGGCACACATGTGCCCCACTGACAGAACCAGAGCTAGCTACACTGCCACTACCAGAAACTGCTGCAGATACTGACTGTCCACTTCTTTTGGAATCTCCAGATACAAATATATTGTTCTTCCCAGGAAAACTACTACCTGAAGTATGACCATTGAATCTCTTTCTACTAGCAGTCCACCACTGCTGAGTAGCCATCAGATCATTTTCTATGAGTCTGGCTCTCTCCACAAGCTCAGAGAAATTAGAAATGTGAAGACAAAACTGCTGTACGATCGGCTCTGGACGGTTCGTCTAAATGGTTCGTACGGGACTAACAGGTTCGTACAGACGGTTCATACAGACGATTCTGCAGGACGATCGGCTCTGGACGGTTCGTCCAGACGGTTCGTACGGGACTAACAGGTTCGTACAGTACGAACATGTACAAAAAATCTTGAATTTCTTAGTTCGTACAGACAGTTCGTACAGGTTCGTCTGGGACTAACCTGCACAAAAAAAAATTTCAAGGGTTCTCACACCCTTGATCTTCCACTTATTTACAAGCCATGCCACTCAAAATTCTATAAAAGGGATCAAAGCCAAGAGAGAAGAAGGAAGAGAAGGAAGAAAGCTCTAGTCGCCTAGTTTCTCTTCTACTACCGCTGGAGTTCTGTCGCACCACCGTCGGGTTCTGTCGCACTACCGCCGAACCACCAAGGGACGCCGGAGTTCTACCGCACCACCAAGGGATGCCGGAGTTCTATCAAACCACCACCAGACCATCAAAGGACGTTGAAGTACCACCCAAAGTCGGAGTGCCCCCTTTAACGTTGAAGTGCCACTACAGGACCACCGCCTGACACCAAAGTGCTGCAGGACCACCACCTGATGTTGGAGTGACACTGGACTTTTGCAAAACTTTCAGTTGACATTTGTAATATGGTCATTTTTAAAGACGAGTTAGACTATTATACTTTACTCAAATTCTAGTGGAATCATTTATAACTGGGCTAGGCCTCGTGATTTTTTCCCTTTTTTGGATTTTCTACTTAAAAAATATTATGTTCTCTATGTGTGAGCTGGATATTCGTGCAATGCTAAGACGTATAATTATAACTCTATCGTCACGTATATTCTAGCCCACAACACTTCTCTTAATTTGAATACTATGAAGCATTTTTTTAATATTATCTTGACTTGTGATTTTTGTGGATATTGATTTTTATGGTCCCGTGATAAAAGAGGTCTATGACATGTTAGGTTAGAGCTTTTGCTGATTTTATATGGATTGTTTTAGTTTGATGGCTCAAAATATGTAGTTTGATGATCTTAAGTATGTTGGTGTATTGGTTACTAATAGGAATGCTTCTTTACATCCTAATGGTCAATTAGGGGGAATGGATAGATTATTGCATATAAGTTAAAAAGGCTAAAATAAGTTCTTAGATGGTGAAAATTTTCTCTTTTTTTCCAATAAAATTCAAGAGGTTAAAATAAGGTTATCGAGTTTAAGAACCAATTCTTAATAAATGATCTAATTAAATTGCAAAATATGGAAGAATCGTATTGGAAACAAAAGTTTGGTTTTGAACACCTTTATGAAGAGGATCTAATGCAAAATATTTTTGTAACCTAGTAAAAAAGAGGAGTGCCATCAAATTTAAATAGAAATGAAATCCAAATGGTGAATTGATTGAAGATGATTCTATTATTGTAAATTCAGCTATATGTTTTTTTTTTCTCATTTATGTCTTCAACATGAAGTTTGATCCTTCAACTGATATTCTATTAAAGGTATGCAAGCAACTTATCATTTGACTTTATAAGTTTATATATGAACACACACACACACATATTATGGTATTATCTTATTATTATTTATTATTTTGAAAAATAACAGAAAAAAATGTATCAAATGAGTTGACTTCAGAACATTTTTAGCATGTTATAAACATGCAAATGAATTAAAATTTTTTTTGGTTATATATATAAATAAATATATAATTATTTAAAAAGTTTAAGCTCATAAAATTTATTAATTAAACTTTAACTATCATTTTGCAATTTATAAATTTAATAACTCTAGAGAGTCTTTAGGACTCTAATGAACTTGTATTGATCATTTTGAGCTATAGAATTCCTTGATGAGAATAACCACATTATATTAAAAATCACTTAATAAAAATAATTAAATTCATCAATAATTTATTTATTATAATCAAAATTATGCAGTCAACGTAGATTTTGTTGGGATTAAATTTACCACCACGTAGATTTTGATTTCTCCTATTTTGTAATCGAATACTGCATTGAGAATAAAGAACAGTCCCGGGAGACTAACACAATATTCTACAATAGATTCAATATCAAAATAGTGTTTTAGAAAATAATATTTCTATGATAAAAAATGATTCCAAGAATAACATATCATCCCGAAAGATGAATATAAAATTCTATAAAATGTGTTTAAAATAAAAATAAAGTTTTAAAAATTTGACCACTCTTCTGATTAGAGAGGCAACGAGGAGAATACAACATCATCTTAAAAAATGAACGTGATATTCTTCAAGGCATCTAAAAATAAGAACGAGTTTTATAAAATTCATCACTTTTAAAATCAAATATAACGAGGAGAATGTTATATTATCTGGAGAGATGAAAATAACATTTTACAAGTATATTCAAAGTTAAAAATGAGTTTTAAAAGATAATCTACGTTCCCAGAGATTTTTTCCTTAATTTATATAAATAAAACAAAGTTTATTTTAATATGGAGTTCTCAAATCCCTATAGAGGCAAGCCCCTATAGTAAATTACATCTTATGAGGGGTACTCCTAAGAAAACTCTCGATTAAACAGTGATTTTTATACCCTTTAATTTATAAAGTACAAGGCAAGGAAAGAAGTAGAGAATTTTTCAAGGAGAAAGCTCAATGTTGAACGGTTCTTAGTGAGTCAAAGGAGAAAAAGTAGGAGGTGCCGGATTCTGAGAAGCTCAAAGACAACCTCAGTCTATCCTATGTTGGGCTTTACATTTTAGGAGAGAATTTTTATGTTTAAGTTGGTATTTTATTAGAAATTTGGGATTATATTCCCGAAGGGTGAGGAATTAAGATTTGAAAAATCTGCCTCAGAACCTAAATCTAATTTGGGCACTACAAAATAGCGACCCGAACCTAGCCAATGAAGTGCATATCTGGACTTACCCTGACCTGGATTGGGGAGCCAGCTAACCACCTAAGCTCTTTAAAATTATGTGCTCAGTCTCTTTATGAAAGATGGGTAGGAGCATTATTTAAGTTTTGAGGAATCGGGGCCGACATTTAAGAGAAATCCTAATTGGCCCCTTTACTTACGTAGGGTAAATGATGCTTGAGAGCATAATGCAATTAAAATTTTAAACTCTTTTAATTTGTATCTAATACAATGCATGCTAATTGACTCGAATGCATAAAATAATTTATGAAGCAATTTTAAAATTAGGCTTAAAAATTAGATTTTTTCCTAGAGATTGCACAACATCCACTTGACAGAACTACATCCTAACAGGCCAGGTGGTCTGCCAGAACCCGTAGGCGGGGAGGTATCTAACAAGGAAGAGAAAGTAATAATATACCTTATGCTGACTCTAGACGATCCCGAGCTTACTTCTTAGATCGTTAGAGTTTCTATGTGAGCCTATAATTTTATTATAGTTATAAGTATAAAAGCTTTATTCATGCCCTCACAAGAACTCTGGTTGTATACAGGCTAAAATAAAACACGGCATGCAAAAAAAACCTAAAAAATAGGTAATTCTACTGCGCAAAAAAATGTAAACAATCAAATTAAATTATCCAAAAATATAATATCTAAAGTCCATTTTATTTACAACCCAGGGTCTACAAAAAAGTAAAGTGGCCTGGCACCACTGACAATAAATCTGGATTCGAGTCCTAAGACTGACGCAAGTGATTTTGAAATGGGATATCTCTTTTTTTCTTCACTTCTTCGTCTTCTCTCCTTGGTCTTCTTTCCTTTCGTGAGCTCCTTAAATTCACCGGTTCTGGATATCCAAATGAAAAGAAACTCGTCCCTAAATGGGTATTTTCTTTTCCATTTAGATATTAAAATCATCCTAACTTGGCTTTTCAAATAGAAGAAAATATTCCCCTAAGGGATATTCTTTTCTCTTTGAATTCCAAATTGGATGTGATATCCCAATTTTGAATCACTTTCATGTTACAATTCTTTTTAAACACATTTACATTATATTATATTTCATATAAAAAGAAAATTTAGACCACCTGCAAGGTTATCCTAAATAGTTTATAATAAAATCATTCCAGGCATTTATATATTTGCATTTAAATTAAATTTCACTAGTCAGACTTGGCCGTGCTCTTTTAATTTTAAGGGGACTTAGCATTTTGCATCTACAGAAAATTTATGTCAATTTAAATCTTTAATTTATCCCCTTTGATTTAGCCCTGCACGAGCATGACTATCTACATAAAATTCTGTGAGCATCCAGATTGTTCATAACTTAAGGGTAATCTATCATCTATCACATCAATTCTCAGATTACAGATATAAATAAATATACACAAACAAATCTTTTTTATAACCAGCATATAATGAAAATTATAAGAAAATCCATCACACAGCAGCAAGAAAGTAAACACTGGCCTAACCTAAGGCTATAGTCGGTTGTTCTAGCAAATAAATCTAAGTGTGTGGAGTAGGCTGTATGATTTGGATATATCCTAGGTATGTTTTTTTTATTGAACTTTTCTAGTTGATTGAATTTAATTCGTTGAAAGGTGAGATGGGGTTTTCTGTTCAAATTTAAGTTTTAGTGTCTTTAATATTTTGAAGTTTGTTTTAAATTGAATTTTGATTGTTAAAGTTTGATTAATGAGTTTGGTTGTTTATGGTATTTTAATTAAACACTCTTTTTAATTTTTAGATCATTTAATTTGATGATTCATTGAGTTTTTTTAATGATTTATTAGATTTTTTTTGATAATTTATTAATTTTAAATGGTTTATTGAAATTTTAATTAATTTAGAAAATTGTTAATGATTTATTAAATTTCTTTTTTTTAATATTTTATTTAATTTTTAATAATTTATTAGATTGTTATTATCATTTTTATTATTATTAGTTGACTGTAGTTTGTTATTTAACCTCTCTTTAAATTTTATTTAGGATTCATTCGATTAATTTGTTACAAATATTTCGTTAGTTTTTCAATTTTTATTTAATCGTTTATGATTTTTTTTTATATCTCAAAATTTATGTTTAACTTTCATATTAGTGTTATTATATGTTATCTGATTGATTGTAGTTTTTGTTTCTTAAAGATTGATTCATTATTTAAGTTTGATTATTATTTAGGATTGATTGTGTTTAGGTTAGAGGTATTTACTAATCATAAAATGAGGTGTCACTAAGTTTTTTATGTTTTATATTTTCTTTTTTAAAGTGTGCATGCATCATAAGTCTAAGTTTTCTAAGACTTTGTCCTTAATTTTTGTCCTTAAATGTCAATAATATTGTATGGGATGAAAAAGGTTGTTATTACTAACCTTTGGAACATTGGGCACATGTAAATGGTTTAAGGATCTAAAATAAAATAAAATTAAAATAATCCTAAAATAATTGAAGTTACCATTCATCGCAGTTCATGCAAATAAAGAAGAGGAAACATGTATTAGAGTATGTTTAACAATTATAATTAAAACAATTGAAAAGCATAATTTAAATCCAAATGTACCTTTTTTCGGGCTTGCACACCGATTCGGTTGATCGCCTTTTGAACTTTTCACTTTTGAAAGTATACTTTGCAATTTTCCAAAATTTACTTCAAGGCACAAAAAAAGAGAAGTAGAAGGGGAGAGAGAGAGAGGTGGAGGGAGACAAAGAACTTTTGTTTTTCAACAGTCGCCCAAACCCATCATTCTTTAGCACAAGCATTTTCGCTTTTCAATATATACTTTCACTTTTGCCCACTTATTTCCTCCACTTCCATAATCCATACACTTTTCAACACATATATTTTTCCAAAACTCTCACATCTCACATTCCAAACTCACTTTTATATACTTTTCAAAACATACACTTTTCCACTTTTCAATTCATACATTTCAAATCTCACTTCTCAATACACAAGCAAACCACTCTTCCTTACCAAATCAAACATTTTACTCTTCACTTGAACACACTTTTTCATTTTTCAAGACATTAAAATCACTTCTCAAAAGTCCAAATGCTTTACTTTTTGCCTTTCTCAAACAATACATTTTCAACATATACTTTACTACACTTCTTCAAAACATACACACTTCCACACATTTCTCTTCACTATTCACATACATACTTTGCCTTTCCAAAATACTCACACACTTTTCACAATTCATATACTTCACTAATTAAAGCTTACACACATACACTTCACCATTCACAAAATCAAACACTTCATCTTTCAAAACTTGCACCCTTTAAATTTACAAAATTATACACACATCACTTTCTAAAATCACACAATTTATTTTCAAAATATACGCACACTCTACCTTTCAAGATCACACACTTTATTTCCCAAAATCACTCACATACAATTTATTTTTTCATATTTACACATTTTCTTATCTTTCAAAATTTTACACACTTTAACTATTACAACACATGCAAACTCCACAAATCCACTTTACAAAACACACACAATTTTCACCTTTACACATCATCTTTCAACATAGACACAAACTCTACTTCCCAAAACTTCCCAAAGACACACACAATTTACTTCTCCTTCCACACACACTAGTCACTACATCACCCCTTCCAAAAAGCACACAAGTCACTTCTCCTTCCAAATCCAAACACCTTGCTTTCCACATGAACATTCATTTCCTAAAATTTTCTACACTATCTTCAAAACCACTCTTTACCTTTCAAAACATCATAATCCACTCTTCATCTTTCTCATCTTGTACCCTTCAACATACATATACAATCCACTTCAACATTCCACACACTTCACTATTACACACTTACACATTTAACATTATTTTACTTTACAACATAAACCCACACACTCCACAGTTCAACACATTTTGTATCAAGAAACAAACGAAATGTCCTGTATAAGAGTTTTCTTTCAAAAAGTTAAAAAAGAAAATGTGAAGAAACAAAATAATCCAAACTACCTTTATCTAAATCCTTGGATCAAGAAATTAGAATTTCAGATACTTCACTCGCTTCTTTGAGAGAGACTAAGATGAGGGAGCTCCCACTTCCTTTCTAAACTAAAGATAAAATGACTAACTAGATGTTAGGAATAAAAGACAAAGTAAACAATGTATCTTCTCATCCTTACAATAAATCTAAAACAAACAGTGAAAGCCAACAAAGAAATTAATGGCTAAATTACGACTCTTGAGGTTAAAATGTATTTCCATCACTATATATATATATATATATATATACACTGAATTTTGAAATACTATACGTAATAATTCAAACTCCATCAAATGCATATAGCTATTTGCTTAAGAACCCATAATAATCAGATCTCATAACCAATTTGGCAAAGAAAACCCACATCCAACAAGACATAGTAATGTGGAGAGAAAGCTTTAGAAGAAGAAAGTGATAGGAGATGAAGAAAAGGAAGCTGGAGAGGGTGTAGAAGAAATTACCCAAGATCAAGAAGGTTGCAGGCGTCAGCTAGGGCAAAGGAAGTAAGGGCCTCGGCTGGGGCTGCTGTCCACACAAGCAAGGGGAAGCGAAGGGACCTAGGGCTTGCAACGGGAGAGGAAGTCTGCGGCTAGGGGGTTCCTTGTGAACCAACCATATAGGGAGCGGGGTCCGGCCTTCTTGCGAACAGAGAGAGAGAGAGAGAGAGAGAGAGAGAGAGAGAGAGAGAGAGAGAGTGAGTGACAAAGCCAGGGGGTGGAAGTTCTGAACTGGGAGAGTGAGATCGAGAGGGAGAGGGAGGGATTTCCGAGCTGGGAACACGGGGCAGGAGTTCGGTCCGTTTCGCGAATTAGAGGGAAAGGGGCTGGGCGATTTTGCCAATGAATAGGGGAGATCGTGGGGGTCTTAAACCGGTCTTAACCGCACCCTAACTAAACCCAAGAGCACTTGCATATCCAAATCAGCCCTAATCCCCCTCTAAACCTTTTCTAAACAATCGATTAATTTAACTAATCTTTCATGTTATAGAAAACTAAATTTTAATAAAATTTATTGTTGATTAAATTGATTAAAAAATTCAATTTAGATCAATTCGAATTAATTTAATTAATTTGATTAATGTCAATTAGGATTCAAATAACTCGTGATGAATCAAGATGGGCCTCTCGGGTTTATTTTTATTAAATTGAAATCGGATTGAGTTAGTCGAACTCAAAAGTGCAGCGATTTGGATCAAATTAGGTTTGATTAATGTTTACTTTTGATGAATTTAAATTTTATTAACTTTACATGGCTTGATTTGGGTCAAATTGGGAGGTCGATTCGATGCTACGTCATTAGACATCCTCCTAAGAGAAGTTCTAGAGACGACGTCTACACTAGGCTACGAAGACCTAGGTGCTAGAGTTGATTTCGAGAAAATTGACCTCGAATAATGAGGTTAATAGATTTCACTTTTAGTCATCTCATTTTTTTAAACTAGCCTTAAGTCAATTGATATTTCATTGCAAATCATTTTCAATGGCTCTACAAACATGCCCTAAAAACTCATCAACATATAATATAATAAATTACTTGAGCAAATTTTGCATATAAAATGTTATTTATCCATGCGCATCCATTAGAAGAGGACTTAATATTTCACTAATAAATAATTTTAATGATTTATTAACAAAAAGAGAATTATATCCCTTCTTTTAAGATTAGCATTATTATGTGATGAAACATTCACAATGATGGAGAGAGTTTATTCTCCTGGCATTAAATGAAAATACTTCACACACACACACACACACACACACACACACTATATATATATATATATATATATATATATATATATATATATATATATATATATATATATATATATATATATATATATATATATATATATGGTATGCGTAGTTTATATAGGATAAATTATGGGGACTAACCAAGTTAAAATAAATCGAAAAGAAGGGATATAATTTCATATATAATATTAACTTACATTGCACAGAAAAATATAGCATTTGGATGTAAGTAAAGATGGTTGATTGTTAACACTATAATTAATACAGATTGATTCTTCAAACATAATACCCCGCACAAGAAGGTGGACCAACATGTTTTTCTTTAAATAAAAATTTGTTAGTGTAATATTATAATCCTAGTTGTAGCTAGTAACCGATTGCCTCAATTTTTCCGACGGATAGAGGGAGACGTATAGCACCCCAGAATCAACTTTGAAAAAATTGTTTATTTTATTTTCTTAATTAATCAATCAGAGCTTCTATAAATCATTACAGTAATAAATCTATATACAATAAAAATTACTAATAATTACATACCTCAAAATATTATACAATATTCATTCTTACAAAATTAATATACAATAGCTAGAAGATCAGTATAATCACTAATCAGTCACAAACTCTTCACCACAAAAAATAAAAAAAATATATAAATAAAATTAAAAGAAAACTAGAAGATCTCTATCAACCTCACTCCAACTGGTCCTGACCCCTTCCCTGACCTGAAATCATTAAAATTCATATAATGAGCTCAAAAGCCTAACAGTAATCTAAAACTTACTAAAGCTTTCAATGCAATGATTAAATAATCAATATGAAATTCTCAGTGTAATATAATTAATAATAGCCAATATAGTTAATGACCAAAAAGTATTAATAAAACTTAAAATAATCAATAATAAAAGCAATGAATCATTATAATAAATCTAAAAAATAATAATTTGTATAAAATTCCATATATAGATAAAACAACGGTGCAAAAATTATTCATAATTCATTAAAAGAATCTATCATATCTATTCATGTGCATCATCTTTTTATGTATTATCAATACAACCAATACTATTAATGATATTAATTTATATGATAATGTCATCAGTGTTATCAATATATGCATGCATTAATATATTATTTAACAAGATAGGATATCTAGCTTTAACGTGATATTTTCAACATCTTTCTCTCCAATTGATTCCCAGTTAGTCATTAGTCATATCAATTATCACTTATCTAATTAGTTAATTATTATTACATATGACTTTATTAAATTAATAAAGAGTCGTCACTCTCTGCTCATTAGCGTAATCAGTTATCTATTACAAGCTACAATTGGGATAAAATTACAAACCATTTTAAAAGAAAAGCCCATCAGCCCACCCTCCTGCATAGGATATTATGTTTTAGCAACTAACCTATTTTATAGTATTAACAGTCAACCTTTCTTGCTTATATAAATACTACAGTCAAAATGTAGTAGGAAATAATCAATTCTGTTCAATACAAGAAAATCTATATAATATTCAAAATCATTGAAAACTAAAATGAGATTTGAGTTACTTACAATAAATAGAAGAAATTATTAAATAAAATTGATAGATGAAAAATCCCCAAATAAGATTCTCTCTCTTCTTTGGCAAGGCATATCGCTGAAATTCAGATTTTTCATTTTTGAAAAAAATTATTTCAAAAAAATTTCAGATTATTATAATCTACCAACCTTAGAAAAGTATCGTCATTGATATTTCTCTTAAGGATTTGAGCATAAAATTAATATAAAAAAATTCTGAAAAATCAAACTCAAATTGAATCGAAACAAATCACAAATCAAAACTCATCAAACTCAATCAATTAAATACAAAAATGATAAATCTATACTACTAAACTTCTACTCGACTCATAATCACTTCCTATAATTATTATTAAATTCTTCCAACAACCGCTCTGATATTAATTTGTAATGTCCTAGAATTAAATTTTGAAAAATTATTTATTTTATTTTCTTAATTAATCAATCATGATTTCTATAAATCATCACAGTAATAAATCAATATCTAGTGAAGACAACTAATAATTACATACCTCAAAATATTATATAATATTCATTCTTCTAAAATTAATATATAATAGCCATGAGATCAATACAATAAATAATCTATCATAAACTTCTGATCATAAAAAAAAATAAAAGAAAATATAAATTAAATCAAAAGAAAACCTAAGGATCTCTACAACCTCACTCCTGACATGAAATAATTAAAATTCACATAAAGAGCTTAAAAACCTAATAATAATTCAAAACTCACTAAGATTTTCAATGCAAGTACTAAAGAATTAATATGAAATGCTCAGTCTAATATAATTAATAGTAGTCAATGCAGTTAATAACCAAAGATTATGAATAAAACTTAAAATGATTAATAATAAAAATAGGAAATTACTATAATGAATCTAAAAATTAATAATTAGTATAAATTAAATAAATCAGCAAAACAACGATGCAAAAATTATTCATAAATCACTAAAAAAATATATCTTATATATTCACATGCATCATCTTTTTATGTATTATCAATGCATTTAATACTGTCAATGATATTAATATATTTGTCAATGTCATCAGTGCTATCAATATATGCATGCATCAATGGTTGATTTAGCAAGTAGGACATCCAACTTTAACATGGTATTTTCAATATATTTTACTCCTATTGATTTCCAGTTGGTCATCAGTCATATCAATTATCACTTATCTAATTAATTAATTATCATTACAGATGACTTCATTGAATCAATAAAGAGTTATCACTCTCTGCTCATCTATTACAGGTTATAATCAGGATAAATTCGTAAATCATATTTAAAGAAATGCCCGTCGACCCACCATCCTCAGAAGGATATTATGTTTTAACATTCAACCCATTTTATAGTGTTAACAATCATCTTTTCTTATTTGTGCAAATGTCATAATCAAAATATAATAGGAAATAATTATTTTTTTAATATAAGAAAATTAATATAATAATCAAAATCATTGAAAACTAAAATAAAATTTGGATTACTTATAATAAATAGAAGAAATCACTAAACAAAATTGATAAATGAAAAAGCCTAAAACAACCTTTTCTCTCTTCCCTATCTCTTCTTCGACAAGGCATGGCATTGAAATTCAATTTTTTTTAATAATAATTAATTAAAAAATCAAATTAATACTCTTAAATTATTATTAAAAGCCAAGTATAAAAATAAAAGATTAATAAAAATAAATGAAAGATATGATAAGATTGACAGATTGATGGATATGACATATAACTGATAGAAGGATGAAAACACCACATTAAAGCTGAAGATCTTGCCTTGCTCTTCATAATTATACTTATGATTTCATTTACATGATAATACAGTGAACTGATAGATAGTTATATATGAAGTTGTATTGATAAAATCTGTATTGATACTAATACAATATAGTATAGCATACTGATATGGTTTGTTGATTAGTAGTTATTCTTATCAATTCTTTTATAGTTTGATAGATCTCTTTTGACTTTATTGATTTATTAATTTTATTCTTAATTTAAGAGATTTTTTATCACTCATATAAATTGATGATTGATATTAGTTAAAATTAGAGCAAGCATATTGAATCTTTTGTCTTGCAATGAAGGCACAGATAGGTTTTGGTTATTTGATGGACTTTGTAAGCTCATTATGTGATTTTTATTGATTTCAAGTCTAAGAATGAGTCAATACCCTCGGGAGTGAGGTTGATTAGTATTTTTAATTTTTTTTAATTTCTATATTTTGTTCTATTTTTTTTGTAATCGGGAGCTTTAAAAATGATAGATTGATATTATTGAAATATCTTGACTATCATACATTGTATTTTGAATGAATGTTTTGATGTATATAATTTATAATTATTTTTGCTATATTTTTTTTAAATGATAGATATTTAATGACTTTAACAAATTAATTAAGAGATAAAAAATTGATAATTTTTTAAAATTTAGATCTTGGAGTGTTACAGTTGATCTCGTAGTGTTGGTGAGTGTCAACCTTATTAGTAATAATAGACTTCGATGTTAGTGACAATGATAACATCAAACTTAATAATGACAATGAGCATTAGTGATGGTGAGTGTTAATTTTATTAACAACACATACATTAATGTTGATGGTATTAATGGGTGGGCTTTGTTGGTGTTGACTGATGTTGGCAAGTGTTAATGTTGGCATTAACATTTATGGTAATAGGATGTCACTGCTGGCGACAACAAGTGTTGATGTTAGTGGTGATCGATAATAAGCATCCACATTGGTGATGACAAAAAACATTGATGATGTGGGCATCAATGGGTCTCAACTTTTATAACAAAAAAGAACATCGATTTTAGCATCAAGATACATGTTAATGATGATGACAACAATTGGCATTGACCTTAGTAGAGATGTTGAGCATTGCCTCTTGTGGTGATGATAGGTGCATACGTTTGTTTTGAGGATGAGTGTTGGCCTTCATGGTGATAGCAAACATTGACCTTGGTGGCAATGACTTGTGATGATGTTGGCGGCGACAACACGTATCGTCGTAACCTGAAATGGTGAACATCATCATAATTTGTAGCCATAGAGGGAATCATATTTATTAGTGACATTGTATATAAACATTGGTGTATATAACAAGTGTTGACCTTAGTGGATAAAACAAGTTTTAGCCTCAATAGAGACAATGGATCTTAGCCTTATTGGTTAATAATGATGATGAACATTGGTATAGATTAATGGTGATCATTGGCAGTGTCCATGGACATTTGTAGTGCTAAACAAAGGTTGTCATTGGACATTTGTAATGGTCAATGAAATATTTTGTTTTAATAAGTTGAGTTTTATATCTCTAAGATATTCAAATTCCTCTCTTTTTAAATTCTCCTTGATGTGTAGAAGCATAGTCTATTTGGAGGTGCCATTCTAGACATCTTAATCAGAAATCATCATACTCCATCTAACGATTCGTATTGGCCCTTTTCATTTAATATTTTTTAATATTATTGTGCCTTAATATTCTTAAAATTGGATGATCTTAGGTTGATGGGTTTGTCTAATCAAAGTGCTTGTTTTAATTAAAAGTACACAAAAAATGAGGGTCATTTTAACCCCTAAATGGTCTCGAAAAGTTGTATATAATAATAATAATAATAATAATAATAATAATAATAATAATAATAATAATAATAATAATAATAATAATAATAATGCCAACAATATATCCAACATACAAATAGATAAAGAAGAATAATATAAAATATATGAAAGTTTCGACATAGAAAGTTTGATAGAAAAAGTATGAGAAATGACCTAGTTGAAATGATATACCATGTACTTAAAGGTACATAATTATGCTTTTGCCATAATTGTAGATGATGAGATTATAAATAATGCAATCTTTATTTAAATGATTCAATTGAATATTTGATCGTTGCCCATGAACCTCAATCTAGATTGATCAATATGATTCTAAGATAAGCATTTTCATCTAAATATTCTCTGCAACCTTACACGACCGACGCCCTATTTCTTAAAGAAACTAAAATAATATTAAACTATAGTTAATTATCATGATAATGTGCATTTGAAATTGTTATAGTGAAAGGGCTCCTTGTCTTGTTTTAATTATATTTTGTGGTTTATTTAAATATTAATTTTATATCATGGAAATAAATAATTTGAAAGAACTTATTATTGTCATTTTCTAATTGCTCTAAATTTGATCCATGAATATTCTTGGAATTGTTATAATCCAATAATCAATTGATTTCCTCTAAATTTGATTCATGAATATTCTTGGAATTGTTATAATCCAATAATCAATTGATTTCTTTGCTTATTCAATTAGTTGGATTTAGATAATAGTACACGTTTTACATATCTTGGGTCTATTATTTAGAGTGATTGTGAGATAGATGGGGATATTATTAGTAGAATTCAAGTTGGATGGTTGAAGTGGAGGAATGCATCGGACTTGTTGTGTGATAGAAAATGTAGTATCCCATACTTTGACTCAAATTCATAAATTTTTTTATGAGTCATTATAAGTCAAATTTAAAAAACGTCTTCGACATAAGATAAATATTATTGTGTTTTAATTTTGCTAATTTTTTCATAATTTTTTGGCACTGAAGCAAATTCTCGAGAAATTGACACTTATTAGTAGAAGTGAATATTTTGAGACCGTTAGGTGTCCGTTTTGCAAATCGATTTCACCTAACAGGTTGCTTCACTGGCTTCTATACCGTGAGGTTTTACTATTTACATATTCTACATCTACTATATGTGAGTTTTACTATTTATACATTGATTCTTGATCATATGGCATTTATTATTATGATTTGGTTTATAATAACTCAAATATGTGAAATATATTTTCTTGAAAAATATGAAAATTCTTAAGTATGGCGCTTTGGAACTAATTTGGTGAGCGTTGCGGTGCTAGGCCATGAACGATATATATATATATATATATATATATATATATATATATATATATATATATATATATATATATATATATATATATATATATATATATATATATATATATATATATTTCTATCTCACCCTACAGACTCCCTCACTTGGTTGCTTGGACAGCAAGAAATTAAAAGAGGAAGAAGATAGATAAGAGAGAAAGATCTTTGGATCATCTTTATCAGCCATTTATATTACATATTTTATTCTATTCATTATAAGTGACTAATCTCTTACTTCTATTTTCAATGATTTTGATTTCTACAAATTTGATCTCTCATAAATCTATCAAAAATATATTATCTCCTAATTTCACAAGCTTTTATCATGTAAGTTTGGATATATTATAGATTTAATCATTCTGAATGACTTGATATAATTTTATTATATT
The DNA here is from genome assembly GCA_019925795.1 of Dendrobium chrysotoxum. NCBI lineage: Eukaryota > Viridiplantae > Streptophyta > Magnoliopsida > Asparagales > Orchidaceae > Dendrobium > Dendrobium chrysotoxum. The sequence continues at coordinate 22,418,311 of CM034308.1, forward strand.
TTAAATAAAGTATTAAATGATATTATATAAATGATATGATTACTCCATGTGATACTATACCAATCCACATGATTCATTAATTGGGAGTTATAAGTAGCTGGAGATTGATTGAAAGTTATAAGGAGTCGGGGGTGACTAATTCATGTGATTCAAGGGGAGTTATAAGGAATAGATTGATTAGAAGTTATAAAGGACGATTGATTAAGAGTCATAAGTGCAGGAGTAAGATATCTTTAAGATACATTAATTGAATATCTGAATACTAATATCGATACTGCTACGAACATTAAAATGATATTATAATTGACACTAATACTGTTTACTGTAATCAATACTATTTAACATTATTGATCATGATACTAATATGTTACTTGGCATTTGTACCATTGATTATTATTAATATTATGATTGACAATATTATGGATTGAGATGTGATGAACTATAAAATGATAAATTGATACAGATAATCAATATAAACATTGATGGATGTGATGAACTATAAAATGATAAAATGATACAGATAATCAATATAAATATTGATGCATATATATATATATTTATATATATGATTTATAGTATATTATTCTCTTTTATTTTATATTGATTTCAGTTGTAAGATCTTAGTTACTTGCTGGGCTATATGCTCATTGTGTAGTTTTATATTTTTTCAAAAAAGCATAAGGATCTTATGATATGAGGCTCCGGATAAGACAAAAATGCAATCATATTTCTTTATGCTATTTATTGGTAAACTTTAGTTAAATTATTAAAATGAAAGACAGATGCAATTATTCCAATATAGATCTTAGAGTATGATATAATTGCTGACATGCATATTGCTCTTTTGCCTTATGTTGAGTTCAATTATAGGATTTGATTATTTGGGCTCTTGAGCTTACTATATATGGTTAAATGATTTTAGGTCAGGGCAAGGGAGTAGGAGTGTCAGCCATTCATATTACATATTTTATTCTATTCATTATAAGTGACTAATCTTTTACTTCTATTTTCAATGATTTTGATTTCTACAAATTTGATCTCTCATAAATCTATCAAAAATATATTATATCCTAATTTCACAAGCTTTTATCATGTAAGTTTGGATATATTATAGATTTAATCATTCTGAATGACTTGATATAATTTTATTATATTTTAAATAAAGTATTAAATGATATTATATACATGATATGATTACTCCATGTGATACTATACCAATCCACATGATTCATTAATTGGGAGTTATAAGTAGCTGGAGATTGATTGAAAGTTATAAGGAGTCGGGGGTGACTAATTCATGTGATTCAAGGGGAGTTATAAGGAATAGATTGATTAGAAGTTATAAAGGACGATTGATTAAGAGTCATAAGTGCAGGAGCAAGATATCTTTAAGATACATTAATTGAATATCTGAATACTGATATCGATACTGCTACGAACATTAAAATGATATTATAATTGACACTAATACTGTTTACTGTAATCAATACTATTTAACATTATTGATCATGATACTAATATGTTACTTGGCATTTGTACCATTGATTATTATTAATATTATGATTGACAATGTTATGGATTGAGATGTGATGAACTATAAAATGATAAATTGATACAGATAATCAATATAAACATTGATGGATGTGATGAACTATAAAATGATAAAATGATACAGATAATCAATATAAATATTGATGCATATATATGATTTATAGTATATTATTCTCTTTTATTTTACATTGATTTCAGTTGTAAGATCTTAGTTACTTGCTGGGCTATATGCTCATTGTGTAGTTTTATATTTTTTCAAAAAAGCATAAGGATCTTATGATATGAGGCTCCGGATAAGACAAAATGCAATCATATTTCTTTATGCTATTTATTGGTAAACTTTAGTTAAATTATTAAAATGAAAGACAGATGCAATTATTCCAATATAGATCTTAGAGTATGATATAATTGTTGACATGCATATTGCTCTTTTGCCTTATGTTGAGTTCAATTATAGGATTTGATTATTTGGGCTCTTGAGCTTACTATATATGGTTAAATGATTTTAGGTCAGGGCAAGGGAGTAGGAGTGTGAGATTGACCAGGATTTCTCAGGTTTTGTTTCTTTTTATTTTAGGTATTTTTTTGTACTCATAATATAATAGTTGTGATATGATTGTATAGATCATGAGTAGTGTACATGATTTTTTGAAAATGAATACAAATATTTATATTGATGTTTTGATCGATAGTTTTATTTCCACTAATATTTATATTAATAAAAGAAATTTGGTAGCTCTAATTATTATTCATTAAAGGATGAAAGAATAATTCTTCCAAGTTATATTTTGGGGCGTCACAGAAAAGTTCTCCTTAAATTTAAGGAAAAATTATATAAGATGGTGGTTAGACCTGCAATGCTTTATGGTGCAAAATGTTGGCCATTAAAAGAGAAGCATAATATTAAGTTAAGTGTTGCAGAGATGATGATGCTCAAGTGGATGAGTGGCTTTACTCTTAGAGACATGATACGAAACGAGCATATACGTGAAAAGGTTGGAGTAGCTCCAGTGGAAAATAAGATTAGAGAGAGTCCCTTAGATAGTTTGGTCACATAAAACAGCGGTCTTCCGAAGACCCAATTAGGAAAATAGATGTATTAGATTTGACTTATGTTAGAAAATATAGACGTAGACCTAACAGGACTTGGTCAAAAAATATTAGAAATGATCTTTCTTTATTAGATTTAAGTGAAAAATTAACTCTTAACATGACATAATGAAGAAAAATGATTCATATAGCCGATCTCACATAGTGGGATAAAAGCTTAATGTTGTTGTTGTTGTACTCAATTAGTTGGATTTACAATGTCAATAGTTTTGAAATTTTTTCTTCTGATTGGGACGTAAAAAAATAATATAGTTGAATCGGCGTTGTCCTCAAAATTTTCAAAAAAATAAAAAATAAAAATAAAAAAATATGTATATAATATTAAAAATGATACAATTTATGCCAAAATTAACCATTAAATATAATAATATTAGATTGCGAGGATATGATATAGCAAATACTGTGGATTGCGATTACATTTGGAAAGCCTAGCATTAAAGCTGGTTTCCAACAAGACAGCCTGTGCGGCTGTGAGACAGCAGGGGATTTTCTTATTTATTAATCATCTCAAATATGGAAATTAGAAGCTGATTATGAATAAAATATGGACTGAAAAGTATCCGTGCCCCATTAAATTGGAGAATGTTATTTCTTTTAAGTCTCACTTTATGGCTTATTAGTTATTACTCATTATTTTCAAAAAACAAAGAAAAAAGAAAAAAGGTCTCTCCTCTGCTCACCTCTGCTCGTACTCAAAGCTCAACCCTCACGCGGTGGAACCGTGGAAGCCCTATAGGAGTTTTTTTATTATAATTTTTGGTTCCTGCTCGCTTTCGCTCGCTCCGCCAGTTCTATCCGCCTCCACTCTCCAAAAGTTAGGGTTTCCCAATATATGTAGGTTGGTTTCTGCGGGGTCCCAGGGCTAGGATGCTCATGTTACTGCGTCGGATCTCCATGCGCCGCTGGTCAAGCGGCTTCGTTGATTAAACAGTTGCGATCGGTAGGACGAGGTCGGCAGAGCTCTGTTAAGGTTTCGTTTGCGGGCGCGGATGGAGACCGCGTGGCTGGGGCAGGGCTGAGGGCCACGAGAGTTATCGGATGGCATTAGGGGATCGGATGGCGTCGCGGTTCTCTCAGTCATCGACATCGGTGTCAAGCTACCTTGATGAATTCTCCAGCAGGGAGGATGGGGAATCCGCTGGCCAGAGGAGGGAGTCGGAGTCGGTGGCTGCGGCTAATTCATCTCCGGTTGTGACCAGCATCGCTTACTTACCGCAGACTGTTTTTCTGTGCGAGTCCAGGCACGAGGGGTTTGAGGAGTTCGTTCCGACGGGGCCTTCGGAGAGTGGATTGGTCTCCAAATGGAGGCCCAAGGATAGAGTAAGTACTTGCTCTCGCTCTCTCTCTGTCTGTCTCTCTCTCTTTCTCTCCCCCGTCCCTCTCATGCTATAGGCGAACTTCTCCATGCTCATGAGATCCAACTCCTTTTTTCTCCTCGAACTTTCTTTTATCTATCTTATTTAATGCTTGTATTGCCTTTTCATCTGCTTTATCTCTGCATTAGCATGGATGCTTGTTTCTCCTCCGTTGGCGGAGGATAATTGCCATTTTGTTTGTGTGGATATTCTTCTGGAGCTCAATAAACAGATATTATTCAGTCTGCGGACAATATAAAGTCTTTCTTGATTAAGTTTCTTTCGGTGAAACTGTCCGTGTGTTCGCTTGCTGCCTCTCTTTGTTATCAATTTAACGTCATAATTTGAATTTATTGGTGAGGAAGAACGTATATTTGATTAATGGAGCGAAAATAGTTTGCACGAAAGTTTAGTTTGTGTCTTCTGTGGATTGGCTTGTTCTTTGACAAATCTGTTTCCCGCTCTGAATGGTATATGCTTGTTCTCCAAGTTTATTGCATCAGATTTAAGATTTATTTTGGGCATCAATCAAAGTTCCACTTTTTTGAACGGAAACAGCACTTGTCCGGAATTCTTACCTGGATTACGTTCACCGTTTTTATTTGAGCCTTCTTCACGTGCCTCTCATCAACATATCATTTCTGAGTTCCAGCTATCCCCAGTTTGTGGCTTGATTCTCAATATTGATTACATTGAGGGTCGAAGTTTTCTTTACCAAGTTGATGATGATTCAATTAGTGGCAATAAATTTTATACAAGGATTTTTATTTAGTTCTAAATAATATATTTTTTTCTTTTCTAAACATATAGATAGAAATGTCTGTGACTTTATGTAATAAAGAATTTTAAAGTTGCAACCTTAAATGCTATAATGCTTGTTAGCATGTTGCTATTTTCAAGAATCATAATTAGAATTATACACTTGACGTTTTTTTCTGGTCTGACCATGAATTTTGTAATGCAGATGAAGACTGGTTGCGTGGCACTTGTATTGTGTTTGAACATTGGTGTTGATCCTCCAGATGTAATTAAAATATCTCCTTGTGCAAGAATGGAGTGCTGGATAGGTAAATTTGTTCTGTAGTTAGAAGTTATTTCATCTATGGTATGAAAATCTATCTTTAGCTGGACTGGTATGTTTGTGCTTGGTTCTTATGAAGCAATAAACTTTGTATCACTTATGTGGAATACCCTAGTAATATCAAAATTCAAAAGTGGATTCATTCTCATCAATTTTGTTATAAGTCTTACATTTGGCGCTTCTGATCTAACATCAACTTTCAATCTTTCTCATATGGACTTGAAATTGACAATGACCGTTTTAAATAATATCAATATCTTAGCCTCAAATTCTTATCTTTAGAATATTCTTTAGTCATTTCATTATTGCTTTTCTCTGTTTGATAAGCATTCACAGTGCAATACTTGTTTTTTTATATTTATTTTGTACTTGCATAAACTATTGGTTGATTTTTTTTTTTAAATTTGTTGGCGTCCATCAAGAAAATATACATTAGCATGTGTTGATTTGTTAGTTGTCATTAGCAAAAGGGAAGGGCTTCCATGTTTTCCAAGCTTGATTTCTTTACATCTGTAGGATTATAAATTAGGGAAATTTCATTTATGATTTTCTTTTTGTTCTTGCTATTATTTTACCTTTTTACTTATGATATTGTCTGGATAGCAAATTTGATCATTTATATGAATACCAAGATGCTAAGGTAGGAGAAAATGATATATATTAAACTAAGGGTTTGTTCGGCATCGCTTTTTATTTCTATTTTTTGCTTATGTTTTTGAATAATTGAATAAAACATCTGTGATTTATTTAAATACAAATCAAGTTATTTTTAAAAACACTCAAATAACTTACAGATGTTTTTATTTTTTTTTTCAAACTATGAATATCCAAATTCTCACTCTTGCTTACCACGCAGTTAGGCCCTTTTTTTCCACTGGAAATCCCAGATGCATGCTTAGTTAGCCTCGCATTGGCTGCAGGCCAACTTCAAGCCCATTGCCTTCCACCCCCACACCCGCCATTATCTAACTATGCGCCCGCCATCGAGCAACCCTATGCTTGTAATTTGCCAACACTATCCCCACTATTGGCCAACCACGTCTGCCTCCAGCTAACCCAACTCGCGCGCTCTGTCAACTTCTCACTTGCCGTTGGCGAATCTTATGCATGCTTGTTGTCCGGCCTCGCGCTTCCTGTTACTTTCGATCGCCTTATGCGCGTCCGCAACCATGCCAAATCTCACCTAGTTGTCTGATGCACGTATTGGAGAATGAATTTGAATTTGTTTGAAGAAAATCCATTATTGAAGCAATTTTTAATGCTAGAATGATCAATAGAAAAGTATAGAAAGCAGATAAATAATTTTAATATGATTTCTTATTGATCTTGAGAAGGGCTATGCTCAGGTAACGTGATAATTAGTTTGGTTACATAAGAAAAAAATTATGTCAAAGATAAGTTTAAGTTATTAAAAATATGTGTGATGACAGTTGACTAGTGTTATAGTAGTTGAGTGGCCAAAGAGTGTATATCATAGCAAGGCTAAATCAATGATTAACACAATTTATATATTTATATATTGTTTATAGGGATGCTTACAAGTTGGTTCAAATTGATTCTCTTGGTGTATGTTTTTTGTAGATGATGTAATTTGATTAGATGAGACATCTGTTGAAATAAAGGAAAAGTTAGAGCAGCACCCAATATGTTTAGAGGATAAATTGACTATGATTAGTTCAACAAAGTATATGATACATAATTGCTGTGGGGTGATACTAACAATTTTCAATCAATGTTATTTGAATATAAATTGATACATAAGTGTGATGGGTACAAGTATCTTGAATATGTTACTTAGATGAATAGAAATATACATATAATTTCTGGAGTTTATTCTAGGCGGCTAAAATAGAGAAATTCCTTAGGAGTGTTATGCTAGAAGAGGATATCTCAGAGACTTAATGGTACATTATATAGAACTACATATTGATCCGAGTGTTGGATAATAAAAGAATTCATTGACATCTATGTTGTACATGATAATTGAGAATGTTAAGAAGGTTAAGTGGTTGTGTGACAAATCTAGTAAGGATAGAATGATGAATGATTAGATTAGAGGCATGATACGAGTTACATCTATTGAGGATAATGGCAGTAGAAATTTGACATTGGTGGTTAGGACCTGTACAATAAAGGATAGAAAATGCACCTGTAAGAGGAGTAATTAAAATTAATTTTGAATGATTGGGAAGGGACATGGGTCTACTTAAGACAACAAGAATAGAAGTTGTGCAAAATGATTTAGCAGAATAAATATAGCTCCTCATGTGACACGCCACATGCATTGAATAATGGGATTCATAGAGTCGACCTCAAGTGATGCAACAATGTTGTTGATGATGCTTGATTCTTGGCTTACGCTTTCATTGATTGATGGAATGAAATTTTCTTATTGGCATTCTGAATTCAATATATTACAAGATGGCTTGTACTAGTTTTGAACTTCTGGTAATTCATTTCAACAAAAGGTAGAAATTTTCTCTTTGCATTATTTGAAATATCAGTACATGTTTAAATAGTGGCAACAAAAATTTCACTTTGATATATACATATCACTCACATTGTGAAGTAATTCCACTACATGCTAATTAGTTGTAAGCATCATTTTTCTTGAAAAAATCATGAGCCTTTCAGCTGTTTATTTTGCTATTTCAATTAAATGACATGAGGATGTGGCATGTGCATGTGATGCAAGACAAGCTTAAAATGATCATAAATTATGGAGCATGAGCGAGCTCATGCTGTTTTACATTTTGTTATAGTTATTGAATGTTGGCGAACAATCTAAATTAGTATTTTACATGAAGATAATATAACCCTCTGATACATAACAGCAATATATGAAGCATTATGTGGAAACTAGTTGAACTGCAGTAACAAGGCCATGTTTTTGAGTCATGGCATGATTAGAATGGTGATGCAGATCATGTGCCTTCAATGGTGAATTGTTTATTTGTGTAATACTGCACTGGTTTTAGTGCTCTTCAGGGAAGTCTTTGGTTCCCACCAGCACTATTGGAACATGCGTTTCCATGCTTTAGTAGAGAAGAGCCCTAGGCTGCCCTAACCGTAAAATGAAGGACCATATTAAGGTCTTCTCCATTTTTGATGACTGTGATGTTGTTATATATATATTATACTTGCATTCTTCTTTTCCTTTTTTTCGTAAGACATAATTAATTTCTCTTTTAAATTTTGCTAGAGTATAGATCATAAATCTGCATATTTTTGAAAATTCATGTGATGTATATTATATTTTTGAACTTATTCATATGGTGCTAATTGCTAGTTTTAAAGGAAACAATTATGCTAGTTCAGTATATAAAGGTAGGACATAATATCATCATCATTAGCCTTGTCCCAACAATTTATGGTTGGCTATATGAATCCACATTCCAATAATAAGATTATTGATTATGTTATTGCTTAATTCTATATGGTTAATCCTTTTTACTTTCCACTTTTATGTATGCTATGAAAAATATTGTTGCATTTGAGTTTTCCTGATTATCTATTTATATGTTATCGTTTTTATAAAGTATAAATCAAAAGACATGGGCTGGAAATTATTCCTTGTCAGTTTTCTATTTTAGGAATGTTAATGCAGGTTGACGTCATGGACAAACATCTTTAGGCAAAGTTTATTTATGTCAATTTTGAAAACCCATTCTGTTCTTCAGTCATGGATCTGTTGTTGTAAGTTGTAATGTTCGTGTTTAAGGAAATTCCTTAGATTTGATCCATTTCTTAGCTTTCTTTTTGTTAGGAGATTTCATGTTTGCATTGGAAGAATATCCATACTAGCATTCGAGTCATTAAAAGAATTCGTTGTTGTTAATATGTACATTGATTCTCCTTCTTGTGAGCGTGTCTTGTTTGATAATGAGCAGTTTAATACTTAGTTTGCGGTGTCGGTAGTTGAATTGCGGAATTTCCATATAGGTTCTGTTTCACTTTCAAGTGGTTTAGGCATTTGCTATGGTACACCATCATGTGGGCCTGTATATATTAATTTTGTTGGTTGGTTGGTCTTTGAGTAAATAAGTTGCATCTTTGGCCTGTGCCATTGTTGCTATTTCAACTTTATTTCTTTATTATTAATATTAATATTAATATTATTATTATTATCATTGTTAAATAAATATTCCTCATATTAAAATCCATAATCATTCTTGGTAAGAGTTTTTTCTTAGTGAGTTTTCAAAACAATATGAATCAATCGTTCTATTGCATGTCTTTCCTGTTGCTTGTTTGTTGCATTTGTGTTTCTAACTCTATGTGGAACAAGTGCTTGACATCTGCTTTCTTATTGTGCAATAGAGTTGTCAATGAACATCTAGATTGTTCATCATTGTGATGCATTGACAATTTGAACACGATTTTTAAAAAAACTCATCCCATTTATAGGGTATTGAGCTATTTATTTATTGACTCTTTGAAATTTGTAATGTTGTGTTACTCGCATATTTTCTTTCTAATATTCATTTCATAATGTTCATCATGATCATCATTCTTCATCAGCATAATCATTGTCGGCTTGATTATATGTGGGTTTAATTTAAGAGTTGGTTGCCTCTTATAAAGCATTCACTTATATGTATGGAACTGTGTTTGGTGGTTATGGCATATGGTGCATTATATCTTCATATACTGCACTTGGGCTTTTCGGTAATATGTTGCTTATGTATTGCATTACTAAATATACTTTCTGCCTGGTTGAAAATGTTCGGAAATTTCTCATTGTATTTGTACCCTTCCATGACTACTTTATTTACATTAGCACACGCATAATCAAACAAAGTCTTGTTTGGACTACCACCCACTTTTTGTGGCAAGTTATTAAATTTCTTCTGACACATGGTTGAATATTCTCTTTTTTAAATTGATAGATCCATTCTCTATGACGGCTCCAAAAGCTCTAGACACAATTGGAAAAAGTTTGCAGGTTCAATATGAACGATGGCAGCTTCGGGTAAGAATGGTTGCTTCTAAGATAAGTTTATGTGCGTTTATAATGCATTAGACAATTGAATTGTTCTAATACATAGCAGGCTCGCTATAGACTTCAACTTGATCCTACAGTTGAGGAAGTGAAAAAGCTTTGTAGTAGTAGCCGTAAAAATGCTAGGTCTGAGAGGGTTCTCTTCCATTATAATGGTCATGGAGTTCCTAAACCTACTACTAATGGTGAAATATGGGTTTTCAACAAGGTAAACTTCATCTAAGCCATTTTGGATCATCAGGCTTTGATTCTTTGCCCTGGTTTCATGGCTGCTTGATAGTATGGGTTATTCTTAATATTTAGCAGAGCTATACACAATATATTCCGTTGCCAATAAGTGAACTTGACTCCTGGCTGAAGACCCCATCAATATATGTTTTTGATTGCTCTGCTGCAGGCATTATTGTAAATACTTTTATTGAGGTAAAATGGTGCCATTCCACTTTCACTCTGTCACATTAGCTGTTTCTTGTGATTCAGTAGTCTACTTTTTGGGCTTCTTAGTTGTTTCTTGTATCTTGTGATAATTTCTTTTAGCTTCAAGAGTTGAACTCTTCTGGAGCATCCGGTTCATCGAAGGATTGCATTTTACTAGCTGCTTGTGAGGCACACGAAACTCTTCCACAAAGTGCTGAATTCCCTGCGGATGTGTTCACATCATGTCTAACTACACCGATAAGAATGGCGCTTCATTGGTTAGTCTATCATTTACTTATTGGTTCCAGTCTGCTTATATCCATTTTTATAAATATATTTATCTGCATAGCAGACAGTTGCTGTTGGTGTTTTTATTGCTAGTACTTGTTAAGAAATAATCCAGCATTTATTCCACTATTACTACTATATTTTAAGGCGGTGAAGTTAGAATAAAATTTTCATGATCATTGCGGTATTGTAAGGTGTTGAAACTGTAAGCATTTTTCTCTTTAACTTTTGATTTTCCTGCAGGTTTGAGATTCTATAATACTATACTATTATATTTGTTAACTTTTTCTCCCATTTCACATGTGCAAGCAATGCCATTGCCTGGTTGTTTTTGATTCCCTTTGGCATACACGGCATCAAACGGTGATGGCAGACTGGTTGCTGGCAAACTGTTTCTGCTTCATAAAGCTTAATTAGACAAGCAATTACTATTCCGAGGTGGGGAGGCTTGATTTACATTGATTATGTTCATTGGTGCATTTGTCAGTGTTGCAACAAATTCTTGATAGACATTTACTGTCTTTTTCGAAGGATGTTGAGATGAAGTTTTCCTTTGCGAAATGATTTTCCTCCATCTTAGCGAAATGATGTCACGTAAAACGGCGGCCTCCCGATGACCCGGTTAGGAAAGTAGAGGTCTTAGATTTGACTTATGTTAAGAAAGGTAGAGGTAGACCTAAAAAGACTTGGTTAGAAAATATTAGAAATGATCTTTCTTTATTAGATTTAAACGAGAATTTGACTTTTAATAGGACACAATGGAGAAAAAGGATTCATGTAGCCGACCCCACGTAGTGGGATAAAGGCTTGATGTTGTTGTTGTTGTTAGCGAAATGATGTTTTGCTCCAAAGTACTTGCTTAAATGTTTTTAATTTACAACGGTTCCGTTAGTTTTCCTCTGATTATAGGCTAAGCTTCCAAGCTATTGGATCAGTTGCATATAAAATGGATTGTATCTTCAAAATATTAGGTGTTTGTACTTCGTAAGGCTGCGGAATGAAAGCTATGACCGAATTATTGTTATCTGGCATTAAGTTGGAAATACACAATATTCAGTACTCAGCTTATAATAGTTTTTTGCTGGTTCTAGACACTAATATTCTTGTTAGAACCTTACACATTTGCATGCATAATTATGTGTTTGTTTATATTCATGCACGTACATTCAACTTTAAATAGATGTTGTGATGCAGGACTAGTATGCTTTGATTAAAATATAGGATTTGCACGCATTATTTTAAGAGCAAGTACTTAATTAAACTACTAGCGATTAGAACGATAAAATAAAATAAAGGAGGGGTGCTTGCGTTTAGGCCAAATCACAGTAAAAGTGCTTGAACAAACAAATAGATTGAAAAATCAAATTAAAGCTAACAGAATAGATGTTCATTCATAATCCCTTAATTAACATTAAGACAAGTACGCACATTAGGAGCTCTCAAAGTAACCCTACGTTTACTAAGCTTTTGTTTTAGCAAATCAAGCGGCGTAGATCTTTTGCAACTTCATCACCACCTACAAGGTTAGTAGAATGACGAAGTGACTTGACGAGGAAAGAAAGTTCACCTTAGCCGGAAAGGATTCGTCGTCGGAAAGTAGTCACTTGACGGCCTATGGTATGGGTGAGGAACCGTAGAATTTGAGTTAAATATCCTCTGAGTGGGGAATTATCCGGAGGGGAAATAGTCGTGAACCGGTCGAGGATGGTCCACCGTCCTTTCTTCCTCTGATCGTCGATTGTATCCACCAACGTGATATGGATCCTCTCGAAGTATTCTTCGACGGTGTTGTCGAAGTCGAACCCAACGTCGAAGAACGGCGAGCGGAGGATGTCGATGTTGTCGTGTTCGTCAAGAATTAACCCGTAGTCCCATTCGGGGACTTCCATTCATGTTGGTGAGAAGAAGAGAGGTTGGAGTCGGGGATATCTTGCTGCCCTTGAAGTTTTCCCTCAAGGGTTTGAAGGTTTCCTTGGAGAATCAAGTGGGAAAAGGTCTAGGGAAGGGGGCGGCCAAGGGGAAGGTAATGGGGGAAAGTGGGTTCAGATTTTGGAGGGGTAGGGTTAGGGTTTGGAGTCCAAAATCTGAAATTGTTTTCAGATTTTGAAATTGGAGGGAGGTGGATAAGGAAACTAGGTTTAATTTCTAAAGGGAAGGATTTAATGTGAGAGAGGGGATTGGGGAGAGAGAGAGGGGAATTGGAGAGAGAGAGGGGGCGGAATAGGGAAGGGGGGCCGGCGGCTATGAGAGGAAAAGGGAGGGGATTTGGGGATTGATTTGGGTTTCTAAATTTGGATTTAGGAATTAGGAAAGTTTTAATTAAATCCCCTTTATTTGAAAATTTCAAATAGGACTCAATTAGGAAACTTTCCTAAAATAGATTGAGTTAATTAGCAAAGTTTTTAATTCTAATTCAATTTGAATTTGAATTTTAAATCCTTTCCTAAACAACCCCAAACTAATTTAGGAAACTAATTCCAGGGGGAGGGAGGAGGGGTGTGGCCGGCGGCTTGCTTGGGGGTGGGGGTCGGTTTGGATGGCCGGCGGGTGGGGGAGTGGGAGGAGGGGCCGTGAGGTGGAGGAGGGGATTGTGGGGCTCGGTTTGGTGGGGAGGGGGGAGGTGGTCGAGTAAGAGAGAAGGGAGGAGAAAGGAAGATAATACCACGAAACTAACCACGAATCCGGACTCGTCCCAAGATTGGTGGGTGATCCAATTCCCTCTCCAAGGGATCTCTTTCTTCAAGCTCTTTAGCTCTCAACTCTCAAACAAAGTGCAGGAAATTTTTGTAGAATTCATTCATTAACATCAAAAGACAATAATGAGGCTATATATGAAGCCACGTACAAAGACTCAAGAAATAAAAGACGACAACGCCCCTTAGGGCTTACAAACGATCTCCCTTAAAGTAAGGGTAAAATGAGAAATACTGAAAGTAAATAAAACATGACATCAATAAAGAAAATACATAATACAACTCAGAAATATATCGAATCAATCGTGGCCGTAGGTCGACGGCCACGTCTCTGATAGACCTTCCATGCTCTGATGTCCCCATCATGTTGTTTTCATAATTTATAAAAGAAGTGGAAATAACACAAAGGCTTATGGGGATGGAGCATGATTAATGTGGAGGTATACATAAAGTAAGTGGTTGATCAACGATAACATGTCAATCGAAGTAGGGGTGTAAACGAGCTGAGCCGAGCTTGAGTTACCCCTAGCTTTAGCTTGAGCTACCCCTAGCTTGAGATTGAGCTTGAGCTCCGTAACACCCCATAGTACCCCTTAATGGTACAAGGAGTATTACTAACATAAACATTTCATTATTTTATCAAACAATACCTTTTGAACATTTGATAACCTTTATAAAACATCCAACATTTCAGTTCTCATATATCTCATCAGACGGAAGCAACTAATAATTTTAAATTTCAACATAAAATACTTACAGAGTAGGGGTGTCAATTTCGGGTCACAGGTCGGGTTCGGGTCGAACCTGAAACTGACTCGTCACTATTCGGGTTCGGGTCAACCTGACCCGTTTTTACGAATGGGTTGATTTTCTGGACCCGAACCCGACCCGACTCGGGAACATGGCAACGCCGGCAGTGGTGGGTTGGCAGCAGTAGTGGGTTGACGGCCGGCGACTGACGCGGGACGCAACGTGGCGCTGGATGCGACTGCGCGCGGCGCGACGCTGGCCTCGGGACGCGACGCGGGTAGCCGGAGCAGGCGGGCAGGCGGGCCACGGAGCAGGCTGAGCAGTTGGTGCAAGCGGGCAGCTGGGGCAGGCGGGGCGGCGGTCAGACTTGGGCAGGGCCGGTCAGAGCGGGCATACAGGTTTCCGGGTCATTCCCGGGTTTCCCGGTGAACCTGAACCCGACCCGGTTTTGCAAACGGGTCGGTTTTCCGGACCAACCCAAAATTTTCGGGTCTGGTTTGGGTCGGGTTTTCAGGTCGGGTCCAATATTGACACCCCTATTATAGAGCCACTGTAGAAATCCAAAGTAATATATCACTGGGAAGTTTATATACCTCATGATTAAACTTCAAACAAAGATAAACACTAATAAAACATAACATATGGAATACTTGTCAATTTAATCTGCTATGACCATCTCTTTTCTCTTTCCTGTAAGGCTGTAACAACAGCCAGTAAGAAAATACTGGTGAGCTATGAGGCTCAGTAAGCTATGCAAATTAAATAACCATTAAATTTCAATGATAAAATGAAATACAATATTGAGCTAATCATTGAATCAACTTATCATTATTTGTAAAGCATCATAAACATCATATTGAACATCATCCTTTATGTCATTTGAGATAGATACTAAATATTTATCTTTTAAAAGATTTGGCTATACATTAACATATTCAATGGAGCTCAGGTAAATCTGGCATTATGACCATTGAATTTCATAGAGGTCCCTTTTGCCTCTTTAGAGGTCTCTTTTGCCCCACCTGCTATGCAGGTATCCTTTTCCTTGAGGTCCCTTTTGCCCCATCTACAATTCAGGTTTCATATTGGGTCCCTTTTGCCCACTTGATAATGTAGATTTCATAACATAAAATAGCCAATCTTTATTAAATAAATATTCAATAACTCTCACATTTGCATAATTCATAACTGTTACATTTCATTTAGCAGTACAAGTGTTGTAAGAAGAACTTAGACAATTATTACTTAAAGAATGAAATTTCTTTCTAACATATTATCCAAAAGAATACAACAACATGCTTGATCACATATCAACTGCTTATAAACGATCACATCCATGTATTCTCATAGTTACTATGCAAATATTCATAATGCATTGAATTTCTTAAACCATTTAAAATACATGATAATTATACTAGAAATCAATAACTTAAATTTACATAACTTACCTTCCTAATGAATTGCCTTTTCCAATTTTACCTCACTTAACCTTCTATTTTGATAAACTCTTCCAAAACTTTAACTTTCTTTCTGCATATATCTGATGGATCCTAAAATTTCGATGGATACACACTTCTTTAGAAACTTTCCTTATCCTTTAAACTTATACACAAATCATTACAGAAATTTGAATTTCTTACCTCAATTTGTTCCTTCCCTACTTTCCTCTTATCTTTGTTTTAATAGGATTCTATACTGCAATTCACTTTCAAATCATGCTGTGGAAATCAATCAGCATGAATAATATACTAAAAATTTCTTGTTAATTATTCTAAATTTAAACACAACTTTACTTACCCAAATTGGCACAATTCTTTGATCTTCTTTTAGCATTGAGCATTCTTCCTTCTATTCCACTTTCTTCTTCTTTTTTCTCTAAACTTTCTTTGCTTCTTTCTTTCCAAATCTTCCAAATTTCTTCTCTCAATTGGCTTCAATTCCACTTATTTTTCATGTTGTTTCTCCTGTTGGAATCTTCCTTTCCATTTTTTGTATAGCATACCAGCCCTTCTTCACACCAGATGCCAAGTTCCCCTTCCTAGCACTGAATCGAAGCACTCTACCCAGCATTCATTGTACTGCCCTTTTCTACAGTATCCAAAAACACTGTGCCGAACAATGTTACAGGATTTTCTGCTTGTCTCTTGCTACCACTGTGCCGAATTCTTCTCAGCACAAATCATTGTGCCGCCTCCAGCAACCGTGAGTTCTGCGGCTTCTTCTACAGTCCCGGGAGAAGCACTATGCCGAATAGATGAACAGTGGATTCTGCGAATGTGCTACAGTCCCGCAGCCTGCTCTTTGCCGAACCCTTTTTCTTGTCCATATCTTCCGTGAAATAGAGGATGTAGGCCCCGCCAAATAACCGTCTGTCCAAAGCAGGCATCATTTCATATAGATAACTTAATAATTTAACATCCATTTAACCTTAAACTTTAAAATAAGTTTTAAGAGATAATTACTTAATTAATTTAAATTAAATTTCCATACCTAAAAATTCTGGATATTACAAGCTCAAGCTTCAAGCAAGATATTTTACAGAAGGACAATGATGATGGCTATAAAGTCTACCCAGGTTCTAGTTTAAGGTGGTGACTGGTGATGGGTGCAGCTGAGGACCGTTACCATTATTATGACAACAAATTTTAATTGAAGATTGTTCTCAATCCCTTCCAATTCCTTGCTATTATGTTACTTTAATCGTAAATTTCAAATTCATAAGTTTAAAATCTCTGTATAAAATACTAATCAGAAATAAGCAATCTGGCTTTTGCGTACCCCTTTGGTATTTGTTATCAAATTAGTTGTCTCTGTTTACTCATTCAGGCTTTTTTGTGGTTTGTCTGATAATGCGGAATTATTTCTTGCTCAGCTTATTTTTGTGTGTAAATGGCAATTGTGATTGTATGATGAGGATCTGACCTGACCTTACAAAAGTGGTATGGGTTTCTGATAATTGTTTTAAGGTTAGTATTGATGTTGGGATCTGCTTCCAAAACAGGTCATAATGGGAAGGGGTGTGCCTTCCTCAGCATAATGCTAATTGGGATTTCTGTTTGCATGCATGCATGCACGTGTGCTCTTCAGTTTGCATGATCCATTTCATTTCGATGCTAAAAGGTTATTCATGCAGTAATAAATAGTGGTATTATTAAATCCTAGCAAAGGACGTTGCTGTTCTTTTTATGCTGTTTGGGTACAATATCATCGAAATCAATTTGTGAGGTTGTCAGACTCTCTTTACTACTAGATAGTGCCTGAGATAATGTGCGGGGAACATGTTGAATTTAAATAGATAGTAAAACTAATAATAAGGGTTTGTTTTGTTGAATCTTTTCAAAATACATGCATTTTAAAAATGCAAAGTATTTGGAATTCATGCATTTCAGAAATGGAGTTATTTGGTTGGATGCAAAATATTTTGTGTTTGTTTTGATACATTTCAAATGTATTAAAATGGGAATGAGGGTGGGTGATTAATTATAAATTTTTTTGAATGATTAGCCATGTAAGTAAAATTTATACTTAATTGGTCAAAATCAAATTTAATTAGTAGTTTAAACCAAAATAATCTTAAATAAAAATTTTAAGTAATTTCTAATTAAAAATAGTATACAATTTTCCATAAATTCAATGCTTAATTAATTGATAATTTAATTATACCACGTCTAATTTTCATAATTAAATAATCCTAAAACTTTAGTGAATAGTGATCATAAAAACTAAATTATTTATGAAGATTAATTATAGATTATAAAAAATAAACTTTAGTGATAGAAAAGTCCCTCTCAAACTTAAGGGAAAATTCTATAAGATGGTAGTGAGACCTGCAATGTTTTATGGTGCTGAATGTTGGCCATTAAAAGAGCAGCATAATATTAAGTTAAGTGTTGCAGAGATGAGGATACTCAGGTGGATGAGTGGTTTTACTCTTAGAGACAGGATACAAAATGACCATATACGTGAAAATGTTGGAGTAGTTCCAGTGGAATATAAGATTAGTGTAAAACCCGAAATTTGACGATCGTAGGTCGTCGCACGCTTTTCGATGCGTCACGACGAAACTTAAGTGAAAAATCAAAGTTAACGGAATTTAACGAAAATAATTTTATAAAATTCTACGCAAAATTTTGAGCAATTTGATATATAGAACTTATGGTTAATTGTAATTATTTTGAGAGATAAAAATTTTAGAAGCTAAAAAATTCCCAAACTACCCTTTTTAAGTAATGAATAGGAGAAGTTTTAAGTGAGGGCATAATAGTCTTTTGGCAATCCCTTTCTCCCTAAAATGAGTGAACCGAACCCTCCCTCATCATTCGGCCAAACCGAACGTACGAGAGGGAGGCGGAGGCGGACGTGTGAGGCGACAGGGGAAGCTAGGGCGCGGCTCCGGCGACAGTTTTCCGGCGAGGAAATTAGTGGAAATCGAAGAGGACGTCGAGGGGAGTCTAAAGGTATGTTTTAATTGAAGCAAAGTCCTCTCTTTCTCAAGTTATTTGGAAAGGAAAAATCTAGGGTTTGGCAAAAAACTTAATATTCCTTTACGAAATCAATAGGGAAGGATATGGAAGATATTTTAACCACAAATAAGATGTTTTCCCCAAATTATTTTGAGATTGGAAAGTTAGGTTTTTCACATTTTTGGATTTTTAAGAAAACCCTTTCATGTTTATTGTTTCAAATGACATTAGGAGAGTTTTTAATAATAAAAATTAGGGTTTTTCATAAAATATTATTTTTCTTAATTTCTAATTAATTTAAATCCGAAAATAGAAATCCCTAAATATTAAATTGATAATGGAAATGTTTTGGCATGAAAATATAAAGGAAATAATGAAAATCATGTTTCCAAAATTAGGGATCTTGAATAAATCCGAAAATTAAATTTATTTTAGACTAATTTAGGCTTTTGAAATAGGTTAATTTGGGTAAATAGTGAAATTATACAAATTTATATATATATTAAGAGAGAGAGAGAGAGAGAGAGAGATTGGGATATATTTATAAGAGAAGAAGAACTAGGTTTGGAATTATTGAATAGCTTATGAATGTTAAATTACTTCTTTTAGGTGTTAATTGTTGTGACCTCTAAGGAAGGAGAATAAGTGTGAAAACCAAATTCATTGAATCAAGGTGAGTAAGCATGTTTCTATATTATGGTAATTGTATCGTTTCAAGTTTCATTTAACTGTTATTGCAATTTGTTCATTTCCTTGTATTTTAACTGATTCCATGTTTCATATCTCGCATATTATGTGTTTCGGGATATTATTATATAAGGTATATGATAAAACGTATTGTTATGATATATGAATATGATATGAATGAAATATTGAATGCTCGCATGTGCATGTTGAAATGATGGAGCTCACCCCCTTATGGTACTAGCTGGGGACGCTGTACTTGTGCACGTTAAAGGAAAAGGAAATGGTAAAGGAAATGGAAATGAAAATGGAAAAGGAGTATCTTCATTGATACTAGACGGTGGCTCGTGTGACGGTTGTACTATATATGAAATGAGGCAGTTACGAATATTGATATGATGAATGTACAATGAATATGAAAGGTTATGGATTTATGATTTATGTGTATTCTTAATATTATGTTTATAAGATATAAGATTTATGATATGTTTAAATATGTTTAAATGAAACGTGACTTTTAGCATATTATTTCTCTGCCTTGAATTACTGTAGTTTAGAGACATGTTTTACTTACTAAGCTTTGGCTTACTGTTAGTTCAAATTTTTTCAGGTATATTTATTTTTAACTATAATGAGTAGAAGGGATGGAAATGTGTACCGTAGGAGAGGCGCTCAAGAAGAAAGGTAATTAAATGAGTCCTAATGATTTTATGTTTGTATGTTTTCGAATTTGATGTTTCAGTAGCTCTTTCAAATGTTATGGTGATAGATTTAGATATTGGATATGGTAATCTACCGTCCGACCGTCCGTTCCCGCCTCGTTAATTCGAGCCCCCGGGCCGGGTCGTGACAATTAGAGAGAGTAGCCTTAGATGATTTGGTCACATAAAACGACGTCCTTCCGATGACCTGATTAGAAAAGTAGATGTATTAGATTTGACTTATGTTAATAAAGGTAGAGGTAGACCTAAAAAGGCTTGGTTAGAAAATATTAAAAATGACTTTTCTTTATTAGATTTAGATGATAATTTGACTCTTAATAGGACACAATGGAGAAAAATGATTCATGTAGCCGACCCCATATAGTGGGATAAAGGCTTGTTGTTGTTGTAGTGATCTTGTACTCTTACTTTGGAATGATTCAGATCATCTCAGAAGGGGTCAAGATCTAGAAAGCTTAGTGGCAATGATGGCACTCAAAGTGGTTAGAAGCAATGAGGACATGATCAGTAAACGGGAATGCACAAAATCTATATATTATTTGTTTGGCTAATATATATATATATATATATATATACTCTTTGACACGACTCGAGCACGACCTGTTTTTGCAGACGGGTCAAAAATTTCAACCCGGACCCGACCTGTCAGGTTTTCGGGTTGACCCGACCCGACACGAAACCACAGTGATTTGGCCGAAGAGGCGCACAAATGGGAGAAAATGGTTACCTTCGCAATGAGCGAGCTCCCTCTCGTCATCGTCATTACTTCCGATTCAACAAAAGAACGACAAGCTATTGTGACTTTTGCCCGACAGGAAGGAACGTCGTCGAAGGAGGCGAAGAAGTCTTTTATCGACTCGTTCAAAACATTACCTCACAATGGGAGAAAATGGCAACGAGCGAGCTCCCTCCTGTCGTTGTCGTTACTTCCGAATTCCGATCCAACAAAAGAATGGCGAGCAACGAGCTGTCGTGACTTCCGACCCGATAGGAAGGAACGTTGTCGAAGGAGGTGAATGTTGGCCAACTGTCGTCGACTGCAGCACGTGAGTGGCGGAGCGGGGTCTGCCACTGGATGGCGGAAGCGCGGTTCGGGCTTTGATTATACGCCTAAATTGAGTGGGGTTGGAAGGCAGAAGCTAAACTAAGCAGGCCAGTGGCTTAATCGCACTTATACGCCTGGCGAAGCTGGTCAAAACCAGGTCCAAATCGGTTTTTTGGGTTGACCCAAACCCGACCCGTAATTCGAAACGGGTCGAAAATTGGGACCTGAACCTGAGCCATTCTTAAATCGGGTTGACCCTAACGCAAAAAATTCGGATCGGGTTCGAGTCGGGTTTTTGTGTCATGTCAATTTTTTACACCCATATATATATATATATATATAAGCAAAATCCCTTATTTAAACTATGTTTGGGAAGTGGCAAAAAGTTCTTAGTATAGTATAAGTGGTAATTTATTTAATGCATTTAAATTCTTATAGGTGGTGGCATAATGGAAGAGTTTGAAAATTCCCTTAGATTTTCTGGAATCTTTAATGTCCTAGTTAATGCATTTAGAAATCCTTTAATAAATGTGGCCTGTTTGAAATCGCCCTCCAAAGCAGATTCTTATTTTTTTATGTTAGCTGCAATGTTGTTCATTTTTTGATAATCATGTGGTCTGATATTATCTGATGTTTTAGTTCTTTTTATCATCTTACTATAATTCAGTGTGGTATGCCAGTCTCTAAGTGCCAATCTTGTTTCTCCATCCATGAATGTATACCAATCCCATAAGTATTGCTGTCCTTATTGCTAATGGTACTTGCTGATGGGGATTGAGTCCCCCAACTCAGGCCCTACTACCAGGACAGAACAAATGTTTATTTTCTTATCATGTCGAGCCTTTGTTAGTATTCCAAATAATGATGTCGAGCTTCTTTCTTGAGGTCTTCTAAAACAGAGCGACGCAAAAATCAAAGGAATATCCCCCCTGAAAGAAACAGTCCCACAATGGAGTGAAGTTATTTAGATCTTATATAGGACTATAGGAGAGAAAAAAGCACAGAAACGACCTGAATGAGCAGCAGTTATGGGGATGGAATGGATGCCTGTTGAGATTGTCAAATTATGGGATCAGGGACTGTAAAATCTGCTACATGTTTGATGCCGTTCCTCAATCATGAAATCATCAAATCCTTTATGATCGGCAAAATAGCTATTTCTTAACAAGTTAAGGTCTGTGCGTGTTGTTAATTTACAAGAAAGAAGCGACAAGAACAGCGTGAATGATTGTGTAACATGCAGGGGAGAAAGTCATTATTGAACTATATGTCTTCATTTTTCAAATATTGATTTGGCCAAAGGCATGTTTCCATGCATTTTGGTCCCTTGTAGTTTCTAATGCAACTTTTCAGTTGCAGCTTAATAGTACTTGGATTTGCAGATACTTTTAAAAGTTTCTTATATAGTGAATTTCGATATAGCAACCTAATACCATTTGTTTGTGCATATCAAGATGCAGAAGCTGCAAATGTATTGGTAGCTCTCAATATCTTAGATTTTTTTCGTTGCACCATATGACAATTTAATGTTTTTGACGTTTCATCTTAGAATACTGTTTTTACAAACTCTATTTTCATAATTATTTTTCCCATAACCTCTAATGGAAAAAAATTTCTTCTGTTTTATTACATCGACAACTTAAGATAGGAACATTGTCTTCTTATTCTTATATAGTTATTTTTGAAGAAACTCTGATGTGTTTACCTCTAGGAACCCACATTTCCTTATGATTTTCTTGGCAGTTGCTATTTTTGTGCTTGATATAATTTTAAAATCTGGACGTTTAAATTTGTGGGTATTGCCAATTCGATAATCTTTTATTGCCTTAGATAGAATGTGTTGGCAAGAACTGCAATTTATTTGTAGAAAATATCATCTACTTGTCAGTCGACTACTTGACTATAGTTTTAGGGCTTAACCTTAATACCCGCCTGGATGATAGTTGGCGCTTCTTTGGAAGGCTTATTTTATGAATTCTCATTTTCTTTGTAATTAACAAATGACGATGTTTCTTTGCACAGGTTTTGCTCCCGGTCATTGCTTCATGATTCTATTGACCATTCTTTAATTGACAAAATTCCTGGTCGTCAAAATGATCGGAAAACACTTCTAGGGGAGTTAAACTGGATTTTTACAGCTGTCACGGACACCATTGCATGGAATGTTCTGCCTCATGGTATCTATTTTGTGGTCAATTACTTGTTTTACTACTTGCTTTTTTTTTTTTCTCTTGAATATTTCTGTTAATGTTCTTGGGATTGACAATTCACAGACCTTTTTCAAAGGTTATTTAGACAAGATTTACTGGTTGCTAGTTTGTTCCGAAACTTCTTACTTGCTGAAAGAATTATGAGAACGGCAAATTGTACTCCGATATCGTATCCTTTATTACCATCAACTCATCAGCATCACATGTGGTAAACTTTCAAGATATTGCTGTTATTTTTCCAATTCTATGGATTCCATTGTGTCATTTTTATAAGCACAGCTGTCAATTTCCAGGGATGCATGGGACATGGCAGCTGAGATTTGCCTTTCTAAATTGCCACAGCTGCTTGCTGATCCATCTGCTGAATTTCAGGTTTGTGTTGTTATTAACATTTATGATTAAAGGTTTACTTAAACATTTTGTGAACATTATATAATACTGGAATGCTTAAGGAGGTTGTTAGCGTCTGATACACAAAACACTCCCCGTCCGTCTGCAATTAATTGATCTCCTTTTTCTGTCAGCCAAGTCCATTTTTTACAGAACAGTTGACAGCTTTTGAAGTGTGGCTTGATCATGGATCTGAGCATAAAAAACCACCAGAGCAGTTGCCAATAGTTTTGCAGGTGAATCACTTGTGACTCTAAATGCAATTCTCATGTTCAATCGACTGTTAATTAGATTGAAATTGGATGGACATATTGTTGTTGTTTTTGTTTTGTTTATTGATGTTCTTGAATGCTGATGCAAGCTTTGAGAATTTGAGATCGACTTTGCTTTCTTTGTTCCCTTAACATAGATTCATATTCTTGCAAGCTTATAAAGGAAATTAAAATGATTTGAATTGCCATTATTTAATTTGATAGTGAAACTCTGTGGCGGGCTTGTCAGTTTCTGTGGAAATCCCCCTTCTTTGCTAAGAATTATTTCGTGTCCTGAATAGGAGTACCTTTTTGCAAACGTTGTGCATGATGTTACTCCACATAAAAGGGAAGAGCACTTTTATTGGGACTATTATATTATGCAGCAAAATAATCCAAATCATTTTCCAGTGTTCCATCTTTAGTAATAATGGTTAATTTTGATTTTTCTACCTTTTCTTATCTCTATCTCATGCTTCTTTTGTTCTGGCATTTTAGTTGATCGTCCTGCAGCTAATTTTTCTGCTGCCTTATTCATAGGATGCACAGTTATGTGCATGTTAGTCCACAATGGCCTAGTGCCTAGCATTGAAAATGGTATATGCATTCACGTCATTTATTTAATTGGTTAGTCAAGCATGAGCTAGTTATAATTTTTAAGCTTTGTTTGCTCTGGAATTAAAATTTAATGAGTAGGGGCTGAGGAGTAGTAATTCATCACTTTTATTGCATATTTAAATATATTTATGCTTGCAATCCATCTTTTTTTAGCACTAGGTGGATTTTTTAGCTAGCGAGCAACACATTTTAAAATGTGGCATAGTCTTGATATCCAATAGTTTCCATCAAATTTCTTTTCCCCAATAGTAATTCATAAATTCAATTTTTTATGATTTGAGGGTCCATTGTTTTGTGGAATGTGAATATCATGATGTGCTAAAATTTTTTAGGAGAATCATCACGACATAAATAAGAAGTGGATTGACTTGCCATTACTCGAGGATTATGTGATGCCCCATTTTGGCCCTAGTAGAGGTGGCTATCTAGTCAGACAAAATTTCTGCCGACAACCTAATCTTTCTAGATTGTCACAAAACATACACTACTATGTTCATGTTCATCCAATAGATCCCAATAGATCCAATTCAGTCTTACGGAAACCTATATAAATAAATTCATAAATAAACTATAAAGCTTCAAATTAACTTCATAAATAATTAACGCATAGTAGAAGTCATTCATTTACATCATGTACATTCTTCTTTTTGATACATTTGAAATTGCATATCAAAACACTAAGGTGAAAGATAAAGCTTGTTCACTTTATGATAGGAAATACTTGAGTTCGCATGTAACCCTAAGGGTAATACTTGAGTTCGCAAGCAAACCTATCACTGATTGGTGAAAAACAACGAGAATAATACAAAATCTGGGTGAAAACAACCCCAAAATAATATATTGTGATAGGAAAATCAAAGCCAAACAATGATGAAAGCAAGATACAGGAGATCCTCAATTCGAGAGGAGGATCGTCTCTCCTAAATCTCTAGACAAGAGAGTCCAGAGCCTAAGTCGCCAAGAAACCCTAATTGAGAACAAATCCAAATATAATCCCTCCCTAAACATCTCATGCTCTTTAATACAAAAACTTTCCTAATCTAATTTCCCTCCCAAGCCCTAGCCGTCCCCTCCTTTTCAATTTGAATTCAATTGGACTAATGGGGCCCACCTTGTGCGCGGGCAAGAGAAAGGGACGCGGACAGATTCCGCCTCCTGTAGGCCTGGGCTGGCTCAGGGTGAACCGGCCTAAGAATACCGCCCTCCCAAAGAATCACCTTATCCTCAAGGTGAAAACAAGGAAATTGATGCTTCATCCTCTCATAAGGCTCCTACGTGGCCTCGTAATCAGGAAGGTTCTTCCACTTAATTAATACTTTCTTAGTTCCATCTTCTTTCTAGCGAACCCCCATCAGCTCTAAGGGTTTCAGCACCACCTCTAAATCCTCAGTAAGTGTTGCTGGTAACTCGGGGCTAGCTGTATAGTCACCAATGGCCATTCTCAACTGAGATACATGAAAAACCGAATGTATAGTCGTCGTTGGTGGTAGTTTCAGCCGATATGCTAATGCTCCGACCTTCTCCAGCACTTCATAAGGTCCAAAGTACCTTGGAGCAAGCTTCTCATTCCTCCTGTTGGCGACTGTCTTCTGTCTATATGGTCGGAGCTTCAAGAACACCCTCTCCCCCACTTCGAACTGGATGTCCTTTCTATGCCCATCAGCTTGTTTCTTTATAATTTGCTGAGCTCTCAGTAGATGTCTCTTCAACTCTTTTAGCACTCTATCCCTCTCATCCAAGTACTTCTCTACTGAAGAAACTGGAGTATTGTTACTCCCAAAGTGCACCAAGTGGGGAGGATCCCTTCCGTATAATGCCTTGAATGGGGTCATCTGAGAAGTAGAATGAAAAGATGTGTTGTACCAGTACTCAGCCCATGATAGCCACTTGGCCCATAGCTTGGGTGTCTCCGATACAAAGCATCTTAGGTAAGTCTCCAAGCTCCCGTTGACTACTTCTGTTTGGCCATCTATCTGTGGGTAGTAAGCTGTGCTCCTCTTCAGAACTGCCCCTTGTAATTTGATCAACTCCCTCCAAAAGTGGCTGAGGAACACCTTATCTCTATCTGATACTATCGCCTTCGGTATCCCATGCAATCTGACCACCTCTCGGATGAAAGCTGAAGCCACTGTCACCGCGGTGTAAGGGTGTCGGAGGGGGATGAAATGAGCATACTTGCTCAATTTGTCCACCACCACTAAAATCACCTTGAAACCTTCTGAACGAGGCAGCCCATCTATGAAGTCCATTGATATCTCCTCCCAAACTCGTCCCGGTAGAGCCAACGGCTGTAGTAATCCTCCTGATGACATAGCCAGGTATTTGTTCCTTTGACAGATCTCACATCTGGCCACCATCTCCTATGCATCTTTATGCATCCCCTTCCAGTAAAGCTCCAAAGCTAGCCTCCTGTATGTTTTCTGCACTCCTAAATGGCCCCCAACAACGCTCCCATGAAATTCCTGGAGTAAGTTTGGGATGTGGATCGAAGTCCGGGGCATCACAAACCTCCCCTGATATAGCAGTTTCCCCCCTCCAAGGAGTACCCTGGGTGGCTACCCTCTTCCCTCAGTAAATCTGCCCTGATCTTTCCTAGATCCTCATCACTAACACTTTCCTCTCTGATGGCCTCCCAATCTAGCATCAAAGGAACAGATAGTGCTACTGTCTGTAGCTCCCCCATACATCTGGACAAGGCATCTGCCGCCTTGTTCTCCACTCTTGGCTTGTACTGAATCTCAAAATCATACCCCAACAACTTGGACAACCACCTCTGATGCTCCTCTGTCACCATCTGCCATTCCAGCAGGTATTTCAAGCTCCGCTGATCTGTCCTGACAATTTAAATGTCTCCCTAGTAGGTAGGGCCTCCACTTATGGATGGCCAAAACGATGGCCGTTAACTCTCTCTCATAGACTGACTTCAGCCTGGCTCAAGCAGTCAACACCTGGCTGAAATAGGCAATGGGCTTATGACTTTGCATAAGCACTGCACCCAACCCGTACAGGCGTACCTGGACGCATCTGTCTCCACTATGAAGATCTGAGTGAAATCTGGCAAAGCGAGGACCGGTATCGTAGTCATAGCTTTCTTCAAGCTCTCAAACGTTGAGGTGGTCGCCTCCCCCTATAGGAAACCGTCCTTCTTCAACGGCTCAGTGAGTGGTCATGCTATGGTGCTATATCCCTTTACAAACCTTCTATAGTAACCCCTCAGTCCTAGGAATCCCCTCAGCTCCTTCAGATTTTTAGGCACTGGCCATTTCAGCATTGCCTCAATTTTGGACTGATCTGCTGCCACCCCTTCTTTTGATATAACTTGGCCCAAGTACTCTACACTGGCTTGTGCAAAACAGTACTTCTTCAAGTTGGCTCTCAGCTAGTGCTCCTGCAGCACCTCTAACACCCTCTTTAAATGCTCCCAGTGCTCCTCTTCTGTCATGCTGTAGACTAGGATGTCATTGAAGAATACCAGTACAAATTGTCTGAGATAAGGTTTGAAAACCTTATTCATAAGTGCCTGGAAAGTGGCTAGAGCATTAGTGAGGTCAAAAGGCATCACCAGGAACTCATAGTGTCCCTCATGGGTTCTGAAGGCATTCTTGGGCACATCCTCCTTCTTCATTCGGATTTGATGGTATCCTGATTTCAAATCTATTTTGCTGAAGATCACTGTTTCACTCAATTCATCTAATGGCTCGTCAATAACTGGTATGGAAAACTTGTCAGGTACAGTTTTCTTATTGAGTGCACAGTAGTCCACACAGAATCGCCAACTGCTGTCTTTCATCTTCACGAATAGAACTGGACTAGAGAAGGGACTAACGTTGGGTCTGATGATTCTTGTCTCCAGCATCTCTCTAATCAACTTTTTGATTTCATCTTTCTGAAACTAAGGGTAGCGATAAGGCCGTACGCTGATGGGTGACACACCCTCCCTCAAAATGATGCCGTGCTCCCTCTGCGGTGACAATTTTTGAGGTGGCTGATACACCTCTTGGAATTGCTGAATCAGCGGCTGTATGGAGAGGCATATGTCCCCACCCTCTTCCAATCCAGCTCCCTCCAAACTGTGCAGCTCCACCAAACATCCTACACTCGTCAACTGTATATCCCTCACCATAGTTTTAAGAAAAATTATGGATTTGGATAGCCCAGCATCTCCCTTAATCACCACCTTCCTTCCATCTACCATCAACTCCATCCTGAGTGCTCCCTAATTCACTTTGGTGTCTCCCAAAGTTCGCATCCATTTCATCCCCAAGATGACATCTGTACTCTAATTCCGGTGGGAGAAAATCTTCCCTCACATGAATCCCCTAAATAGTCAGTAGCACTCCTCTGCAGATCCCCTGGCCTTTCTCCACCTTTCCCATACCCATCATCACCCCGTAACAATCGGTATCCACCAATCTCACTCCTAATTGGTCGACGACCTGAGTGAAATGAAATTGTGAGTAGCCCCACTATCAATTAACACCCCTACTTCCCAATCCTCTATCTTTCCCTTCATTTTCATTGTATGATTCATAGTGAATCCTACCACCGAGTTAAGGGAAACCTCGGCCAGATCCAAATGCAGCTTCTCCTCCATCTCCTCCTCTGACCCCTCCTCACCTCCCTCCTCAGTTTTCTCGTCGTCACAGACGGTGAGAACCTGAAGAGTTCGGTCATTGCACTGATGCCTTGGTGTATACTTCTCATCGCATCTGAAGCACAACCCCTTAGCCCTCTTCTTGTGCATCTCCTTCTCTGCCAGCCGCTTGAAATTTCCCCCACTCCCTCCTCCTACTGTCTTCTCCTGGTGGCCTCCCTATTTTCTCCTGTTGCTGTACCTTTAGGTGCTAGATGGGTAGTCGTCATCCTATAAGTGCTCCCTGTGTTGTTACTCCTGGCTCCCCTCTCCAGATTTTTCTGATTTTCAACTAGCTGTGCCAACTTCATGGCCTCCCCCAAGTCACAAGGCATCAGAACCTTCATTGCTGCTTGGATCTCTGCCTTCAACCCCTTCATGAAGTTTCCCTCAAATACAGTATCTGATAATCGCTCCACACTACTGGCCAGGTGCTCAAATCGCTCTCGATAGTCTGCTACTGGTCCCTCTAGTGTCAGAGCAAAGAACTGCTTATAGAAATTTCCTTCCCGATCGGTTTGAAAACGTTTTATCATGCAGTCATTGAATTCCCTCCAGTTCCTGATAGGTCTCCTCTGGTCTCTTCACTGGTACCATGACAGAGCCTTTCCTTCCAAGCACAAGCTTGTCGTTGTCAGCTTCTCCTCCTTCACCAGCCCATTGACGGCGAAGTACTTTTCCACCTTATAAATTCATCCATAAGCATCATCCCCTTCAAATATGGGCATCTTCAGCTTCCTCACCTTCTGATCTCCACCATTCCCCCTTATTCTTCCATAGCCTCCCCTCTCCCAAGTGCTCGGCCCTCCCCACATCTCCCAGTCTTCCCTTGCCATGCCATAGCCCAAACCCCCTTCGAATTCCCCCATTCTTTCTTCAAAATCAGCACCTCGGCGGCCATAGTATCCCTCCTGGTATTTCCCATATCCACCTCCTCATTCTTCCCTCTGGACAGGCTCCAGATGGGGTGTTCTTCTTTCTTCTTCTATGATTTCCACCTCATCTTCCTTCCTACGGATTTCAGAATTCGTGCTTTTCCCTTCCACCCCTTTTGCCACGGAAGCCTCCGTTTGGTTGCAGATTTCCAACATTTTCTTCATCATGTCCCGGAGATCGGCTACTTGTCCTTCCATGGAGGAAATCCTTTCCTCCACCGTTGTCTTGATTTGATTCATTTCCCTTTCAAGTCTCTTCAAGTGCATCTACTTTCTTGGCCGCCATCTCGATCCGGATTTTTGTAGATCCAAAAATTCTGGATTTGGATTACAAAAACAGCAACTTTCTCCTTTCCCGGATAAAAATCAGCCGCAGGAATTCGCCCAAATCAGCCCACAAACGGTCCCAAGACTTGCTCTGATACCAATTTGATAGGAAATACTTGAGTTCGCAAGTAACCCTAAGGGTAATACTTGAGTTCGCAAGAAAACCTATCACCGATTGGTGAAAAACAGCGAGAATAATACGAAATCTGGGTGAAAACAGCCCCAAAACAATATATTGCGATAGGAAAATCAAAGCCAAACAATGATGAAAGCAAGATACAAGAGATCAATTCGAGAGGAGGATTGTCTCTCCCAAATCTCTAGACAAGAGAGTCTAGAGCCCAAGTCACCAAGAAACCTTAATTGAGAACAAATCCAAACATAATCCCTCCTTAAACATCTCATGCTCTTTAATACAAAAAACTTTTCTAATCTAATTTCCCTCCCAAGCCCTAGCCACCCCCTCCTTTTCAATTTGAATTCAATTGGACTAATGGGGCCCACCTTGTGGGCGGGCAAGAGAAAGGGAGGCGGACAGATTCCACCTTCTGTAGACCTGAGCCGGCCCTTGGGCCAGCTAGGCCGGTTCAGGGTGAACCGGCCTAACACTTTTATTGTGACTCGACATGTTCCTTTCCCTTCAAATAACAATTATAGAATATTTGATGAACAAGAAAGCTCATTGTGATAAGAAAATTCAGAGCGGAGCTCAAATGCATCGGAAAAGTGAATAATATTCATGTTGATTGTTTAACCTAATAGGAGAATTAATAATCATAAGCATAGCTAGCTTATTGTAATAAATCATAATTCAAGATATTTTTTTAATTAAATAAGGAAATTGACACAATTATAAGTAATAAGCATGAATGTTTGCTACAAAATAAATACAATTGTCTAGTCTCCAATCTTTCAATGCACTATACGAGTCAGATGCTAGTATCAACTTATTTGTTTAATTTTATTTTCTATTATTATTCTTGCATGTCATATTCTTAGAAGTGTCACATAATATCTAAATTGTGACATTTAGAATCGTACGGTTGTTACCGTGCCATGGACCCATTGTTAGCCTTGATAAGGATTGGACTTTTTTTAATATAACAATTATCAATGTTATATTAAAACAATGTTAGTTATGAAGAGATGTTGGATTTCTTAGAAATGTTAGTTATGAAGAGATGGAATCTCCTTTTGGCTTTTATTGAGGTTCTTCTCAAAAAAAAAAAAAAAAAAAAAAAAAACTTTTGCATCTCCCTATGCAGTTTATCATAATATGCGAACTTACCCGTTGATAAATGTTGGATTGCTTCGAAATAGCTGTTATTGAGAGATGGAATCTCTTTTTGGCTCTTATTGAGGTTCCTCTAAAAAAAAATTCCATCTCCATATTCAGTTCATCATAATATGTGAACTTATCCCATATACTTCCTCTTTTATCGTCAGCATCATAAGCATTTAAATTTTTTTTGCATTTTTTATGTATATGCAATAATTAATCTATATCAACTTATAGCAAAGGCGCAAATATGAAATATGTGAAATAATTGATAGGCTTATTTAAATTTGATAGCCTTAAGTTCCTGATGGGATAACTAATACTAGTGTAGTTGTTAGATGTCTTTTCAATTACTTAAAGCAATTTTCACATTTCACATTCTTTTGACATTTAGAACTTAACATCTTTTCGCATTAGTTTTGATAATGATAAAGTTATCTATGAAGATTCTTCTACAAATCGAACTTCTTTAAGATTTTTATTTTGTTGTAGGCAATTTTAATATTTTTTTCACCTTTTGTGGATTCACTAAGATTTCTACACCACTTATTACGTCCCAAAAATACAATACTCATTAATCAAAATTATATTTTATAAATTTTGCATACAATTGGTTTTTCCTAAATAACCCAATACTATTCTCAAATTTCCATGATCTTCATAATTCTTAAAAGTATATCAAAATATCTTTAATGAATATAATCACAAATTTATTTGTATTTTACTTGAAAAATTAATTTGTCAAATTTACAGAAATTACAGGGGCATTTATCCGATCAAAAGGCATTACTAGACATTCAAAATGACCATATTTTTCAATAATTGTTTTATTGTCTTCTTTCTTAATTTTTTTTAATCTTCTTTCTTAATTCTTACTTGATAATATCATGATCTGAGATCAATTCTGCAAAGCACAGTAGCACCTTTCAGTTGATCAAACAAATCATAGATTCTTGATAACATATACTTATTTTTATATCACTTTATTTAGCTCTTTATAATCGATATATTTTCTCACAGTTCTATCTTTCTTCCTAATAAAAAGTACACGTGCACTCCTTTGTGAGTTATTTAATTTTATGAACTCCTTATCCATCAATTCTTGCAACAATGATTGCAATTCATGTAATTCTTTTGGAACCATTATGTAAGAAGATCTGTATAATACTAATGTCTTTGGATGCAATTCAATGCCAAATTCAACTTTTCTTTTAGGTGGCAATTCAGTAATTTTTCTTAGAAAATTTATCAGGAAATTCTTTTATGACTGATATTTTTTAATTCCTGAACATTTTTGTGAACATATGAAACCATCACTTCTCATCCATTTATTGGTCTTTAATAAACTGTCTAGGGAGGATCTAACATTCTTATAAAAAAAGTGAATATAGAATGATTTTTCATTTGATAAATCAAACTTAACTTTCTTCTTCCAACAATCGTGAAAAAGTATTTAACCAACTAGTCCATTCTCAATGACATCTAAACTTTTCATAAATATCACAATATGATTTGATATCAATTTCCTATCATGGATATCTATGGCTACTATTCATTTTCCACTGTCATACTTGCTATCTCTAGATGCCATTATAACATATAGTTTAGGTATAAAACATACAATCTCATTTGATAAGCTAGTAGAAAATACTTTATAAATAAATGAATATGAAGCACCATAATTAAACTAAATATATCAAATTTCTCGAGTTCTAAAGTGTACCTGAATAATATCATGGGGTGTAATGGAAAAAACGCTTACTTTCATTGGTTGATTGCTCTTGTTCTTTGAATTTTCTCCTTATAGTTGTAGTGTTTGCTCTCCACAAAAAATGAGATCTACCCGACTTCTCGTTGCACTCCAAAACTTTTCAGGTGAGCCTGCACTTGATACACTTGTGACTTGTTGTTTTTCTTTTCGAAGGGGTAATATGTCTTCTAATTCCTGACTTCATCACATTTAAATTATTTTTCATAACAAAAAGATGCTGCCCAAAATTTTTCTTTCCATAGTACTCACATAATTACTTATTATACTTTGTTTGCTTCTATTTATTGTTATTAAATCTGAAATTCTTATTCTTAAATTTATCTCCTTTATCAAAGTTTCTTTGCTTTTTAGATTGCTGCTTTCAATTTTTCTTAGAATAATTCATTCTAATTTAATTTAGACTCAACACTTCTCACATCTTTTGCCAAAATTGAAAATTCATTTATTTTCAAATGGTGCTAAACTGTGGGTGGAATAAAGACGTTTTAAATACTTTCACAAAATTATCCCATTCAATCTTTGATGAAGGCACTATCTCAAATTTCTGATAGACCTGTGCTTGCTAGCACCTCTTTGCCCTCTACCCTTCTAATACAAAAGTTGATAGTATGACTCTTATATTATCAAGGCATATCATACTATTTAATTATTTTTAATTTTTAAAAACCAGTTTTTAACCAGTTGGCTCATATGTTCTTTTAAATGTTAGTTGTTTCATAGTATGAAATATTCTAAAATGTTGGTCCTCCTTACTGTCAAATTTTATTTTGTGCCTATTTCTTAAGATGACTTTTCAATAGATCTCATTTTGTCAACCAATTGAGAAATTAAATTCATAATATCATGCAGTTCGTGGCCTTCGTAGTTATTCTATTTTGAACTCCAGTTTTATTAGAGTTAACCTCAGCTTGTATCTTTACTTCTATGGTTTGCTTGGAAGTTTGACTATTCATTTTATCCTGTATTTCTTCTGTTATAATTATCTCTAAATATATAAATTTACATATTTAATGAATTTATCAAGTATTGATCAAATTTTGGGCATGTTACTTCTAAGCTCGACTAGATCAACTACCCACAAATAGATCAACTAATAGCTTTGTAGTAATTATGTCCAAATTCAATCGTACTTCTCTGATACTTTTCAAATTATCCTTGCCCTAATACAAATTTCTGTCGTGTCTATTTTGAGCTCTCCCTATCAAACATAAGACAGGCACGTAGCATAAGCGACAATCATATATGTCTCATCAACATTCATCTGGATTTTATTTATAGGATCAATAGGCAGAAAATTAATCTGCCTAAATTATCACAAAATATATTTTAGTCTTTTTTTATTGTTTCAATAGACCGAACTTAGTCTTACGGAAGCTTTCACAATTAAATTCATAAAATAAACTGCAAAACTTTTAATAAATTTAATAGATAAATAACACATACTAGAAGTCTTTCATTGCATTATACACATTCTTCTTTGATACACTTAAAAACTTACATCAAAATACTATGGTGAATAAAAAAAACTAGTCACTTTATTGTGGCCCAACCTGCTTCTTTCCCCTGAAATAACAATCATAGTAATATCTTACGAGCTCAAAAAACTGTGTGATAAATAAATTTAATACAGAGTTCAAAATACAATGGAAAAGGGAATAATATGCATGTTTTATTAATTAAACAAGCAAATGACACAATCATAAGTAATAAGTATGAATATCTGCTATCAAATGAAATATAATCGCCTATTGTTCAATCTTTTGTTGCATATGCTAGTCAGATGGTTGTATCAGTTTTCTTCTTCTACCTTCATTTCTGTTTTCATTATTATTTGTTGTAGTATTAGAAGCATCATATAATAGTTGTCTGGGTTTTGACATATGTAGAATCATATGGTCGTCTTCTAGCCTGTCGACAATTATCACTGTTGATAAGGGTTTGGAATTGCTCCAAAATAGTAGTCAACCACCCCTTGATAAATATTGGATTGCTCCAATGTGGTAGTTATTGAGATTCGAGATCCCTCTTTTGACTCTTATTGAGGTTCTTCTCTAAAGAACTTTTTCCTTTCCCTACGCATTTTATTATAATCTACCAATCTATCTTATAGATGATTTGATCTTTCGTAGTCTTTCTATTTTAGCATCAATATTATAAACATTTTTGCGCATATTATTATAAATTTATATTACCTTGTAAGAAAGGCGTAAATATGTAAAATAACATATGAATCCTTAGATATGTTTGATAATTCATATGGCTTGCACAATATAAGAATAACATGGGATTATTTTTAGTAGGTGAACATGAGCAATACATTAGACTTTTTAATAATATTAAATAGTGTTAACATGCTCAATATGAAAAGATTTATACTACCATTCACATAATAATCTAATATCATTGTAGGAAGGAACAATCAATAGCCTTAAGAATATTTTTGCTCCCTATGTTAAAATTTTAGTGTCTCACTACAAATATTGGATCCTTTTAACTTATTTATTTAATTCTGACATTTAGATCTTGATCTTTTGTATATGAATAAGTAAAAACATTCAATTCCTTAGTTTAAATCAATTTTTTATTTAATATATCTTACTCAAATAATCCTAAAATAATATTTTTACTTAAAAATAATTTCATCTCATATAAGCTTTTAAGCCTATCAACTTTAATACAACTGGATTCTTAGGAAGAAATGTGGAAGACTGAAATTTTTACCTAAATCCCAAACTCCTCCGTCTTTTCCTATGGCAGCTCTCCCACGTGGCTCTTTAGCTGTGTAATTGAGTCGTGGCATATGAGGATTGAGGGAATATAATGAATGTTTAGGGCTGTATATATATATATTAGTTTATACAAATTAAGTACCAATTAAGTGATTTAACCTATACTTTTATTAATGTAATGTTTTAAGAATTTAATTTCATTGTATAAAAAATTAATGTACTATAGTTAATTTGCTTTTACATTGGAGGAAAAGTTGCATGCAACGGATGATGATTTGGGTGAATGGCCGTGATGGTTTTTTTAGGATATATATATATATATATATATATATATATATATATATATATATATATGTTGAATATGTTCAGTGAGGTAAAAAATTTTAGAAAAATTTTGATCTTACCTTTTTGGCGTTTTTGAGTATTTCAAATTTTTAGGATTTCTTTGGTGTACTGTGTGGGTATATAAGTTCATTGCAGTCCTTAGCATTGCTTATTTTTGTGAAATCCTTAAGATTTCTTACCCAAGATTTAACAAGGGGCTATGTTTGGTTTCCTGGAGAAAGCAGAAACCACATAAATATCATTTGGGGGTGCTTAGGTACTTATCATCAAAGAGGTCAATGTGGAATTTTGTTGTAGGAGTATGAAAATGCATGGGTTTCCAAAAGAACATGGGGTTGCATGAAGCATAAGTTGGGGATTATTCTTGTTAGGAGCACATCATCATTTAACAGCAGTCATTTGCCCTAATCTAAATCCCTACAAAATTGTTGTAATTAGGAACTCAAGATCAACTTTGTAAGCTGTTTAATTACTTTGAGTGAGTTTGTTTTGATATTTATGCCTTATTCATTTCATTGTTTCTATCATTTGTTACATTGTGCTCATTTTTGTTGATAATGAATCTTATTAATTTTTTTAATAAGCCCATCTATAATAACACCCTAAAATGCCTCCTTGTACTGCTAGAATGACGACACAAAAATGATTGACATGAGGAAAAGGAATTTTTGGGTGCACACACACTCATCTTTAAAAATAGATAAGGGGAAGTATATAAATAAATAAGAATATATATAATAATGTTAGATAATTCTAAAAATGATTAAAAAATAATAAGTATTTTGAAGAATAATAATAAATAAAGATAAGATAATATAATTTTTAAAAGGTAATAATAAATTAAATAATGTTTATCAATTATGAAGTAATTATTAATAATAATATGAAAATATAGAGATAAAAGATAATTTGACTTATATGTCTCACAATATATGTATTTGGTTAAATATCCTCGTTGTATGTTATTTGGAGAAATGTACTCAAAAGTTCATTTTGAATGAAATTTCTTGAATGAGGGATAACTATTATATTTGTAGGCTGCTCGTTGGACTCTCAAATTATTCAAAATTGATTCAGATTGGTTCAAATTTAGATTAACCGGAATTGGTTCAAACCAAGGTTCGAATCTTCATTAACAAGCTTTTAAGTTTGTCATTCTCACATGTGATGAAGCTTGCTGAGGGAAGGTATTGACGGGATCGACAATGTATGAAGGAGAACAAGAGTTTTTGATGAGAGATTGGTGGGGGCAAGAATTAACGGGATTTGGCCTATGAAGGAGAAGAGTTCATGATGGGAGCTCTTTGGGGGTAAGTGATGCAGGACTACAATGTATTAAATGTATGTGATAAGAATTTTGCATGAATTGAAAAGAACAAGAGCAATTATTTTTATTCGCTAATCCAAACGACAAGATAAAACATAAGAGCGATCACTTTTGTTTAGGCCAAATCATATGAAAGAACTTGAACTATTACAAGTAATATAGAAATTCAATGACATGCAAATTAAGTAGACTCTCAACAAAATCCCTATACTAACAATAAGATTAGTACATAGAAAGTGAAACTCAAATCCTACGTTTACTAAGCAATGGCATTTAGCGGAGCACGATTCTTCGCGATTCAATCAACCCCTACAAGGTTAGTGAATTTAAAGATAAATGAATAAGGGGTAGAGGTTCACCTTTATTGAGAACCGGAGGTGATGTACCATTGTGCGTTGCCCAGCTGTTCTTCAATGGCTTCAACAAGAGAATCCAGGATTCGCTCTACGTATTTTTCAACCGTGTGATCGATCCTCGGGTTGACGTCAAAGAAGGTTGAATAGAGGATGTTGATGAAACCTTGCTCGTCGTAGGCGTAGCCGAAGTCAACTTAGGGATCCATGCATCGATCTTGCTTTGTTGATATGAGGGGAGAATATTCTTCTTGCTGTCCTTATTGGTTTTCCTTGAGAGAAAGAAGTTTCTCTTCCCAAAAATCCAAGTGGGGGGAGGCAAGAGAGGTGGCCGGCCAAGGGGGAAAACCTAGGGAAATTTCGGTTTAGGTTTAGAGAGGTTTAGGTGGAGCTAGGGTTATGGTTTAAGGAGGAAAATGTTCTGAAATCTGAAATTGATTTTAGATTCAGATTTGGAGGGAAATTGAGCTTTTAATTCGTCTAATTAATTCCCAACTTTGGAACTAATTAAATAGGGAAAGGGGTGGGGGAAGGTGGCGGGTAAGGGAGAGGGAAGGGGCTTTGAATTAATTCCAATGGGAGAAGCTTTATTTTTGGAAAGAAATTAATAGGTGGGGCATGGGGGGGGGGGGTTCGGCCAAGAGGGGGAGAGGGAGGGAAGATGTGACTAGATGCAGTGTATGTGGGAATGAGTTATTTAAATAATAAATCTCAGATTTTGATTGATTATTTATTAAAGGGCTTTCCAAACTTAAGCATCTTTAAAAGGAAAGGAGGGGATTTGACATTTAAATAATCAATCTCAGATTTGGGATTGATTACAAATTAATGGACCTTCCAAACTTAGGCAATTTAAATTAGGAAAGCTTTGACTTTTCAAACTCCTTATGAAATTTGAAATCAAATAATTTCCAAATTCAAATGAACCTAATTTAGGAAAGAGCATGGGGTGTGGCTGGTGGCTTGGGTGGGGGAGGTGGAGCCGGCGGCTTGGGGTGGTGGAGGTGAGTGTATGGGACGGTGGGGAAAAAGGGGGCGGCGGTTTAGGTGTGGGTGGAGCTTGGGCCATGGGAGGAGGAGAGGAAGGTGGAGCCGACGATGGTGGAGGAAGAAAAGGGGAAGATATAGAAAATAAAGCCACGAACCCTACTCTTCAAGGTTGGTGGGTGATGCAGGATTCTCCCTCTTCTAGGGATCTTTCTCTTTAGCTCTCAAACTCTCACAAGAAAGTAGAATGCAGAAATTCTTTGATAATAATTCATTAATCATTAAAAGAAGTCATGAGGGCTATAAATTGCCTTGATACAGCAAAAGACACTAATGTCTATAGGGCTTACATACGACCTCCCTTAAGTAAGGGTATAAACGGAAAACAAAATAAAACAAATATAACATAACTAATAAATGACAAATACATAATACGACTCAAAAGTACATCGACTCAATCGTGGCCGTAGATCGTTTGCCGCATCGCTGATAAACCTTCCATGATCTGATGTCTGATCTGATATCCCCATCAGTAAGCATTGGTGGGATTGTCAACACATGAAGGAGAAGAGGTCATGTAGGAGCTCTTTGATCGATGACAGACGAAGTAGAATGGGAGTTTGTTGTAGGAGCTTGCTGGGTGTAGGGGTTGGTGAGAGTAACAATATGTTAAGGTGAAGAGGAGTTCATGATAGGAGTTTGTTAGGGAAAGCATTGATGTGATCGTCGACATTTGAAGGAGAGGAGTTTGTGATGGGTGCTCACTTGGGACAATCATATATAGGGCTGGTGAGGTGAAGGAGAAGTGTTTATGGCACGACCTTTTGGGGCTAGACATTGAGGGGATTGGCGGCGCTTGAAGAAGATCCTTGCGAGTGAATGACTCCATCTCTTGCGAGAGGATGAACCACAATGTGTTTGTATGGCGATATGAAACCATGTTCAAATTTTGGTTCAAACTAGGTTTAAACCAGTTCAAATCATTTTGAGCTTGAACCAGTTTCAAAAGGATTAGAAGTCCAATATGCCTTATTTTGAATAATTTCGTCCAATCCAATATTTATGCATACTTCGCGAAATAAATGTAGATAAGAGATATTTTGCCAGCTAAGTGTATTAGGAGGCATAAAGTTAAATTTTCCAATTACAACAAAACCTAACAAAAAAAGGTATAAAAATATTTAATAAATAAATAAATAAGCAAAACAATAAATAAATAATTAAACTAAATGAATGAGGCCGACAAAGCCACCCAGCGAGGGATTGTAAATCCATAATAAGAATCAATTGGCACTTTATAAAATAAAGGGAAGTCACATAGGGGTTCACTCCTATTATTATGATAAATAATTTAAAGCAATCATTTATAAACCTTTATTTCTATCTCTACATCTCTCTCAGTTTTTTCCTCACACTTATGCTTGGCTCGAATAGGTTGACCAATTCTTCTTTGTTACACCATTTTCCTCCCTATCTTTGTTTATACTCTCTCCATTTTTCTATCTCTAAATGCACTTCTCCACATTGCAAATGCGTCAGCATTGTAGCATGACGTATATGGAGTTAACTTTAGACTTTGCATGCTCCTCGTATGTGTTTTCTTGATGCGATGAGGATGTTATTATTTGATTTTTTCTATGTAGGGCTTCGAAAAAGCCTATAAATGTCTTTCTTGATGTGGTGGGGTAGATTTGATTTTGGCTTCAATGTCCTGTAAATCACCAATGCATGCCTTTCTTGTCATGAAGGGAAGGCTTGTCAGGTTTTTTGGTATTTCCTTTATGGGGGACTTGAAGAATTGCTACTGAAATTGACCCACAAAAGTTAAACCAAACTATTTAGAAACAAAAAAAAAAAAAACGACCTAATTGAAATTGGTGAACTAAAAATGCAAAATACACTTGAAATTATACTATGAGTTGCATAAAAGTGAAATAATGGGCAAAATAAACTTGCATGTATTTTGGCGGCTCACTAATCACCACGAGTGACCCGGTTAGGAAAGTAGAGGTCTTAGATTTGACTTATATTAAGAAAGGTAGAGGTAGACCTAAAAAGACTTGGTTAGAAAATATTAGAAATGATATTTCTTTATTAGATTTAAACGAGAATTTGACTTTTAACAGGACACAATGGAGAAAAAGGATTCATGTAGCCGACCCCACGTAGTAGGATAAAGGGTTGATGTTGTTGTTGTTGTACTAATCACCACGAGTCAGAATGCCCCACTACCGTACATGCTTCAGAATGACACTAAAGTCATATGTGAGCCAACCTTATTTCTACACATAGATTTCTCCTCTGACTTAGATGTGGTCGTGAGTAAGATTTTTTTTAGTACTCATCAAAACTATATATTGTAATGCATGTATGAAGCAGCCAACAAAAATGTGAGAAATTTGAACCAGAATAACTTTGTAATGATGAATATCCATTGCATGACAAAGTCAAATTCAAATTATGTTGCTTCGAAAAATATGTAAGCCTCCTCTCTGATTTGAAGATATCATTGGGGAACATAAGCATGCCTTTGAGCAAATCCAGAGGTAAAGGAAAGGTCATGATATTTTGTGGTATTTTTGAATAAAAATAAAAATAAACAAAAAATAAGAAAAAAGAAAAATCACTAGAAATATCAAAAAAGTGGGGAAAATTCCAGAGGCAGTTGAACTTTCTTACATCTCCTCAAGCTCATTTTGAGGTGTGCTACTTCTTTTTTCTTTGTCAAAAAATATTGATGTCCTTAAAATATTTCACGGAGATTATAAAAAAAGGTATGAATATCTGAGAGAATATAAAATCTCATTTGTGGTCCAATCCTCCTCATTCTTGATGCGGAGTTAATACACCCTGACAATTGTGAAAGTAATTAAATACCAATTAAAATTTGCTATGGTTCGATCCTCTATGTATGTGTAACATAGTTAAGATGTCTTTTGATAATGCGCTAACTGAGTAACAATAAAATGCTAGAAAAGTTCCCTTTTTCCATTAAATCGATCTTTTTCACTTTAGACTTGGTATTAGTAATTCAACGTTGAATCTCACCAAAATATTTGATTTTGCATTTGCATAAGACCTTTCGTGGCAAAAAATCCTTTAATAAAAGAAAGCTTTTCCGGCCACCTTGCATGTAGGGTAGCGTTGTAAGTCCCAATCTTTGGGCTTGATCCTCGGCATGCAAATGAGAAAGGAAGCTAAGTCCATGGCTCGCTAATAATTGCCCAAATTAAATAAAGCTTTTTTTTAAAATCAAATTGGACTTTCCATCATGAATTGGTGACCAAAAATTCAATCATAAGTATTATTAAAGTCTTTTTCAATGCTTTTGCACTAGGACTAGAAAGCCTTTTGAAACAAAAATTCATTTAACTATAAAGCTTTATGGGTTGTCCTTACTCTATGACAAGGTCGTAAGTGCCAAACTTTAGACCTTCAAATCTTAGGGATGTATACCAAACCCCTCATGCAATTCATCTTGCAATTAATATGAGGAAATTGAATTCTAATGCTATACACACGGAGATTTGGCTAGACTCTGATCTTCAACATTCAAGGCATGCTGTGCTTAAATTTTTGAGATGTAAACCTAACCTCTAATGCAATACAAGTTATGCTTCGTGCAGAGAAATTGAATCAAAAGTGCTAGCCACATGAGTAAATAAGTGGAGTTGATACCTAGTTTGATAATCATTATATGAAGGCTAAAATAAACATATAAGCTGATTGTACTTCCCAACTTTTGAACGTAGTCTTATGGGAACAAATAGCAGTGTTGATAAGACCCATGCTATAATGATCCCATGGAAAGATAAGAATAAGCATCTATGTCTTGATTGGTGTGCCAGCATGATTGCCCCACACCAGTAAGAGATGAATGATTTCTAACCATGGAAATTTTATGTGTGCATTCAAAGCAACTTTAGCCTTATGGCGATTTAAGATTTCTTATGTGCCGTCTTCCCCTATTTTGAATTTAATTATTAGAATACTATAATTTGAAGGATTCTCATTACAAAAAAGTGCTCTCTTAAAATCCAAAAGAAAATGCATTTCAGACTTTTGTTTTTTGATGATGAACATAATCATAGTAAATCATAGCCAGAGGGAATTAGGTTTACATCTAACTCCTACAAAAATATAAAATAAATAAAAATATATATAAGCATAAAATCTAGCTGTAGTTAGAGCAATCATTCTTCCACCTTTTATCCCAATTTGCTTAGATTAACATTTAAGTTTAACCAAAGTTTATAGAAAGTTAACGCCATATCAAGTTTATCCATATGACCACCCTCAAAAGCTTATGCTAGTAAGGGTGTGTCGTGCCACCTCTTAATTAGGCTATTAGCCTGATTGTAGTGATACTATTATAATATGACTATTACCTAATCTTAAATTTTTTCTAATAGCTAAGTCTCGGAGTTGTGAGACATATGATGCACTTAGTAGTGCATGAAGCCCTTTATTAGTGATGCAAGCAAACTAGAGAGAAAGCCAGATAAAGAGAACAATAGTCAACACTTGCTATATTAGATTCAAATAGTAGCAATCATCCACCAAACTTCCAAAGAAAATAAAAGTTAAAACCAATCGAAACAAAAGAAAAAATAAAATGCTCTATCCTCAGAACAACCGTAGGAATGGTTTCCTTACATGTATCGAAAAGTAGGTAAAGTAAAGTATGTGCTTAGGGCTAACAAACCAAATGGTCCACCACAGCAAGAAGGTCCAACCGTCCAACCAACTCCTCCAGCAAATGCTTCCAAATCAGCCAACCGATAACACCAATTGCTCAAGAAGAAAGGTATAGGTGGAATGTAACTTGTGGAGAGAAGAAGAGGTAAGAAGCCCAGACGAAATAGAGAAGAGAAGGAAATGGAACAAGCTCTCAAGCTTTTCCAAGAGAAGAAACCCTCAGGTTTTGGTGGCTATGCCAAGCAAATTTCAACAACCTTTCTCATCCAAAATCATCTCATATTTATAGGCACAAGAAGGAAAACAAACAGCCATAACACCTCCAATTAAACCAATTAGATTTAGGGAAATGAAAGGCTAAGAGTCTCCAACAGCAGCCCCAAAGTTCTGCACAGGAAACAGGACAGAAACAGCCACGGAACAGCCAGAAAACAACCACGGGAATATCCAGAAAACAGCCACGGAACAGCCCAATGAGGGAACCGAAGAGGCACACAGGAAACCGAAGAAACATGCACAGGAAACCAGCAAAGACCACCAAAACTGAGGGTTTAAAGGAGAAACCGAGGAGGCAGCAAGGGGAAAAACGAGAAGGCAGCAATGGGAAAAGAAAAGCCACACTCCACCATACCTATTACCATTAATGATCTTCACCAATACTTCATGCCTTTTAGAATTAATGAGCTAAACTTCAGCTCACAAAACCAGAACTCCAATATCAGCTCCCAACCGAAAATCAGCAGCCACCAAAGGACCCAAGCTAGCAAACCAAGGTCTACCAAGCCCAAAGCACAACCTACCATACTCATAGGATGCCTTCCATCATTGGATAGCTAACAAAAATGTAAAA
The DNA here is from genome assembly GCA_019925795.1 of Dendrobium chrysotoxum. Lineage (NCBI taxonomy): Eukaryota > Viridiplantae > Streptophyta > Magnoliopsida > Asparagales > Orchidaceae > Dendrobium > Dendrobium chrysotoxum. The sequence goes on from CM034308.1 coordinate 22,463,175, forward strand.
TAACTAAAAATAAAATAAAAACCATTGTTCAATAAGAAATACAAAAAACATGATTGCATCAACTCCCCCCTGGTGGGAAAGTCTCATCTCCGGATGAAAAAGTTTCAGTAACTTTTTAAAAAAGATCGGGATGTCGCTGTTTTAGTTCTTTTTCATCCATCCAAGTGCAATCGGTCAGAGGACGGTTCTTCTATTTTGCCAAGAACCTTTTATGTTCACCATGTCTTGTTTTGGAAATTCTGACATCCACAATATCTTCAATCTGTTCATCAACTTTTGCCATAGGAGTAGAGAATGACAAAGTTTCAATTTCCACAGAATCATCAGAGTCTCCTTCATATAAAGAAAGGTCAGAAACATTAAATATAAGAGAAGTGCCAACAGAGATAGGGAGATCCAACAAATAGGCATTTGTGCCTAATTTTCGAAGTATGTGAAACGGTCCGAATTTTTTTCTGCTTAACTTTCTAAAGGTACCAATAGGAAATCGTTGGGGACGAAAGTAAGCCATCACTAAGTCACCCACATTGAAAGTAACCTCTCTTCGATGTTTATCAGCAACAGATTTGTATTTAGCATTAGCCTTTTGGAGTTTTTCAAGTACTTGCTGTTGGACAGTCTTTATGTGATCAAAAGTTTCAAAAGCTTCAGCACGGGTTTTGTTTGGTAAAGGCAAGCAGTTTTTATCTAAAATGTGAGGAATAGGTTGGCCATAAAGAATCTCAAAAGGAGTTTTACCAGTTGTACGATTAACAGAGTTATTGTAAGCAAACTCAGCTTGGGGCAAGACTAAATCCCATTGGGATGGTTTTTCCCCAGCAAGACACCTTAATAAATTTCCCAAGCTTTGATTGACAACCTCAATTTGTCCGTTAGTCTGAGGATGATATGCACTATTGAATTGAAGAGTAGTTCCAAGTTTTACCCAAAGAGTTCTCCAAAAATGACTTAAAAATCTAGTATCTCGATCAGAAGTAAAAGTACGAGGAACACCGTGAAGACGAACAATCTCTTTAAAAAATAAATCAGCAATGTAAGAAGCATCAGAAGTTTTTTTTGCAAGGGATAAAATGTGCCATTTTGCTAAAACGATCCACCACCACAAAAACAGAATCAAATTTTTGAATAGTAACAGGCAAACCCAAAATGAAATCCATAGAAATATCCTCCCAAGGTTTGTTAGGAATAGGCAAAGGAGTATACAAACCAGCATTTTGTGAAGTTCCCTTAAAAGCCTGACATACCTTACATTGTTTCACTAACTTAGCAATTTGCTTTCTCATGTGAGGCCAAAAGTATTTTTCTTCCACTAAAACAATAGTTTTTCCCTGTCTAAAATGACCCCACCCAAACCCCCACTATGAAGTTCTTTCACAAGTTGCTCTCTTAAAGAGTTTTTAGATATGCAAGTCGAAAACCTTTAAACAAAAAACCTTCATGTATCACAAACTGAGCAGAAGGATCAGTTCCAGAAGCAAGACAAGAATCCCAAATATTTTTAAAATCAGAATCGCTAGCATAAGTATCTTTCAGAAAATCAAATGAAGTAATAGTTGGGTAAACAGTTACCAACAAATGAGATCTCCGGCTTAAAGCATCCGCAACTTTGTTCAAAACACCAGTTTTATGTTTGATATGAAAAGTATACTTTTGCAAAAAAGAAACCCACTTGGCATGTCTCTTATTCAAATTTTTTTGAGAACCCTGAAAACGAAGTGCTTCATGATCAGTATTAAGGATAAATTCTCGTTGAATCAAATAACATCGCCAAAATTTCAAAGCCTGAACAATAGCATAGATTTCCAAATCGTAAACAGAATATTTAGAACCAGCGTCATTCAGTTTTTCACTAAAATAAGCAATAGGTTTCCCCTCTTGACTCAAAACAGCACCAATACCAACATGAGAAGCATCGCAATCAACTTCAAATTTTTTTTTTCAAAATTTGGCAAACTCAAAATAGGTGCTTGACTCATTTTCGCTTTAATGATTTCAAAAGTCTTTTCAGCTTGAGGGGTCCACCTAAATATCTCTTTTTTCAAACAGTCAGTAATAGGAGCAATCACAGAACTAAAATTTTTAATAAACCTTCTGTAGAAAGAAGCTAAGCCATGAAATCCTCTCATTTCACTTATATTTTTCGGAGTAGGCCAACTTTGAATTGCTTCAATTTTTATTGGATCCACTTTTATTCCCTCAGCAGAAACAATAAAACCCAAAAATGTTAAACTAGAAGTCATGAAAGAACATTTTTTTAAATTGATGAAAAACTTTTGTTCACGCAACGTTTGTAACACTTGTTTCACATGATTCAAATGATCAGAAATATGAATGCAATAAATTAAAATGTCGTCAAAATAAACCACAACAAACTTTCCAATAAAAGCTCGCAAAACATGATTCATGGTTCTCATAAAAGTACTCGGAGCATTTGAAAGCCCAAAAGGCATCACAAGCCATTCATACAAACCCTCTTTTGTTTTGAAAGCAGTTTTTCATTCATCTCCCGGTCTTATTCTTATTTGATGATACCCACTTCTCAAGTCAATTTTAAAAAAGATTTTAGCGCCACTGAGCATATCTAACATGTCATCCAACCTAGGAATTGGAAATCTGTACTTAATAGTGATTTTGTTTATTGCACGACTATCCACACACATCCGTCACGTTCCATCTTTTTTTGGCGTTAATAAAGCAGGCACAGCACAAAGACTTAAGCTTTCTTGAATCAAACCCTTTTTCAATAAATCAGTCACTTGTTTAAAAAGCTCATCATGTTCAGAAGGACTCATTCTATAATGAGAAAGGTTAGGTAAAGTAGCTCCAGGAATCAAATCAATATGATGTTGAATATTTCTCATAGGAGGCAAACCAATTGGCAACTCATCAGGAGTTATGTCAGAAAAATCATTAGTAATGCTTGCATTTCTTTAGGAATTTGAAAAGTAAAATCACTTTCTTTTCCTAACACTAAGTAAGCAACTTTAGAACATTTCAGCATTTAAAAGCAGCTCAGGAGTATCAATTTTGGCAACCAGTTTACTCTTTGAAGGTGAATCAGGCACAAGTTTTTGAGGAAGGAGAGTGTATTCTTTGTTATTTTGAATCAAGGTGTATGTATTTGTTTCTCCATTATGAATATTTTTGTGGTCATATTGCCAAGTTCATCCTAACAAAATGTGGCACACCTCAAGTGGTACAAAATCACAAACCACTTGATCTTTAAAAGATCCACCAATCGATAAATTGACAACACATTGCTTAGTGATTGGAACCTCACCCCCCTCTTTAAACCAAGAAATTTTGTAAGTTTTGACAAGAAGTTTTGACTTTATTTTCAGTTTATCAACCAGTTTTTGAGAGACAAAATTTTCAGAACTTCCACTATCAATCATGAGTGTGCAGATTTTCCCCTCAACTGTACAAGTTGTTTTAAAAATATTTCTTCTTAACCATCTATCCCCTTTGTCAATTTTTGTTGTTAAGACTTGCCTTATGACCAAAAGCTCTTCTCCCTCATCTCCTTCGACATCAATTTTTTCTATTTCCTCTTCATTTTCAGACCCAGATTCATTTTCTTCTTCCTCTTCCAAGTTTTCATTGTTTTCAATGAGATTGCTTCTAGGTGGATTATTTTTCCTACAAGTGGCAGAAAGATGACCATAGAGCCCGCATTTATAACATGGTCCAATTAATCTAGGTTGTTCAGTTGGTTTAGCTCCCATGATTCCCTTTCCTTTGTCAGCATTATGAGTTTCAAAAGTTTTAATTTTAACACCAGATGTTCCCTCAGAAGTTTGAGTTTTTACCCCACCAGTTATTCGTCTCTTATATGTTTCCATAACTTTGTTATGACCCCTTTCCCTTTGATGTTGCTTTTCCACTTTTATAGCCATTCGATATGCCTCGTCAGTTTTAATAATGTGATGCAAGTTAAGTTGATCTTGAATAGAACATTTCAAACCATTGATGTATCTTGACACAGTTTTCTCTTCAGATTCATTCAAATCGTTTCTAGATTGAAGTTTGTAAAATGTTTCGGTGTATTCTTCAACAGATTAGTTCCCTTGTTTTAAATTATTAAACTCTTGAAATATGGTTCGAGCATGATCAGTTGGCAAAAATTTCCCTTTCATTTTTTCCTTCATCCTTTCCCAATTTTGGACTTTTTCTTTACCTCTCCTAAGTCTGTTATTTTGAAAATTTGTCCACCAGGTTAAAGCATGACCAGAAAGTTTTAGGCTAGCAAAACGAACTTTCCTATTTTCCGGTATTTCTTTCCACTCAAAAAACTGGTCCATTTTCTCTATCCACTCAAGGAATTGATCGGGTTGCAACTTTCCCTCAAAGTTAGGAACATCTATTTTAATCCCATGATCCTAATTTTTCTGTTGTTTATTATGATTTCTAGGAACCTCTTCTTCACTTTCAGAAGTTTGGACATTAGGATTAGCATTAGCATTGTTAACATTTAGATTCGCCACAGCTTCAGCCAAAGTGTTAACTTGTTATTGCAAGTTATTCAATTGTTGCATTAGATTTTGCCAATCCCTCGGATTATTAGCCATTGAAACTTGTTAAGAAAAGTCCTTCAAAAAAAAAAAAAGGATAAGAAACCACACCAACCACGGACAAAAGCCAACGAAAAAGAAACGAAAATTCAAGGAAAAGAACTTGCTCTGATACCAAAACTGATGCAAGCAAACTAGAGAGAAAGCCAGATAAAGAGAACAATAGGCAACACTTGCTATATTAGATTCAAATAGTAGCAATCATCCACCAAACTTCCAAACAAAATAAAAGTTAAAACCAATCGAAACAAAAGAAAAAATAAAAGGCGCTATCCTCAGAACAATCGTAGGAACGGTTTCCTCACATGTATCGAAAAGTAGGTAAAGTAAAGTATGTGCTTAGGGCTAGCAAACCAAATGGTCCACCACAGCAAGAAGGTCCAACCGTCCAACCAACTCCTCCAGCAAATGCTTCCAAATCAGCCAACCGATAACACCAATCGCTCAAGAAGAAAGGTACAGGTGGAATGTAACTTGTGGAGAGAAGAAGAGGTAAGAAGCCCAGACGAAATAGAGAAGAGAAGGAAACGGAACAAGCTCTCAAGCTTTTCCAAGAGAAGAAACCCTCAGGTTTTGGTGGCTATGCCAAGCAAATTTCAACAACCTTTCTCATCCAAAATCATCTCATATTTATAGGCACAAGAAGGAAAACAAACAGCCATAATACCTCCAACTAAACCAATTAGATTTAGGGAAATGAAAGGCCAAGAGTCTCCAACAGCAGCTCCAAAGTTCTGCACAGGAAACAGGACAGAAACAGCCACGGAACAGCCAGAAAACAGCCACGGGAATATCCAGAAAACAGCCACGGAACAGCCCAATGAGGGAACCGAAGAGGCACACAGGAAACCGAAGAAACAGGCACAGGAAACCAGCAAAGACCACCAAAACCGAGGGTTTAAAGGAGAAACTGAGGAGGCAGCAAGGGGAAAAACGAGAAGGCAGCAAGGGGAAAAGAAAAGCCACACTCCACCATACCTATTACCATTAATGATCTCACCAATACTTCATGCCTTTTAGAATTAATGAGCTAAACTTCAGCTCACAAAACCAGAACTCCAATATCAGCTCCCAACCGAAAATCAGCAGCCACCAAAGGACCCAAGCTAGCAAACCAAGGTCTACCAAGCCCAAAGCACAACCTACCATACTCATAGGATGCCTTCCATCATTGGATAGCTAACAAAAATGTAAAATAACTAAAAATAAAATAAAAACCATTGTTCAATAAGAAATACAAAAAACATGATTGCATCAATTAGCCATGAAAAATTAGCACCTTCAAAAAGCTTTCACCCTAAGCATAGGTGGTCTATTAGATGATGCAACCCATAGTTAGGTTGGATCAATTACCTTCATTGCCTGACTAAGTCGGGTTCTATGGTAGCCCAGGACAATAGAATTATGGAATATTGATCAAAATTTTCATCATTCTCCAGCTATTCGGTGTAATGCAATATCAATATGCTTTCTTCGAAAAAAATGTTACTAAAACAAAACATCATGAAATGCTCTCTCATGATCAAGTGGGGTGATTAATTAACTATATCAGCTTACTTCTATGAAAAATCTTGAACCAAATTATAAAGCCCTTACCATAGGGCAAAATATGTAGGTAATGACTAATATCCAACCATCCTTCTGTTAAAGGAATCCAAAATCACTCAAATATTCAACAAAGTTGGATGGAGATTTTTTGAGTTCACACACTGGTGCCATTTTATTGATTATTTATGTATGCTATTAATTCCTTTATTAGGTAGAAGTTGCTTTAGTTTAGTGTATCATCTACACTTAAACATATTTGTATTTTTAAATGTTGAATAAATATACAAGGTACATATATAGATGAATGCTCGTAAAGGACCAGAGAAAATATAATTAAATTTGCCAAACTTTATGTATTCTAGCGTCATTATCACTTATTTGAAAGCAGATGTGGTATAAATGAGGTGCGATCAAATCAGGATGGATGAATTAAGCTATGATTATATTAAAGATTATCAAAGTAGCACTTATTGAAGATGAGTTGATGGAGCACATCATCGGTAGAAAATTCATCAATAAAATTAATTTGGTGGGACTAGGAAGGAAAATTGGATGGACCGTTGGTATCATTGCTAGAAGTGTGCTCTGACCTAGAAGTAATGTTGAGTGAGAATTCATAATCAATTTTTCAGGAGTTGGGATGAGGCTAGTGATGATGATGATGAGCAGTAGACTTGTTCAATGCCGGTAAAACTTGGTGATGAGTTTGCAGAATAAGCTGATCCCAGCAATAACCAGTGTATGCTATTTTGCTAGCTCAAGTTTTACATGGTCCTAAATGCTAACTGACTGGTGAATAAATGTCTATTCTGATGAAATTGATTTCATTTACGAACATGCCCTATGCAGTAGCTACTGCAGCTACTTTTCTTATGAAAATGTCGCATCTAGTTGGTGTTCTGAATTCAAGTTCCCTTCTTAGTAATATTTACCTTTTTTAGTAGAATCTTTACGGTCAGACTCGGTGGCCAATATTTTGATATTATTATTGTGGTCCTCTTGTCTGAGTTTAAATACTTAATGAAAAATGATGTCTTAGAAGTTGCTAACTGCCTATATAATTACTATACAGCCTTAAGAAGCATTAATAACTGCTCTAGTCTTTTAGGTCATTGAAGTTGTATTGTTTATTACCACCCTTAAGAACTTATGCATGGACTTTACACTAGCATTCAATTGTTGGTGACTTCTAATCCATTATTGTTCTTAAATATAATATTCTTCAGTGTGTTTATGGCTAAAGTTATCCTGAAAAGCTCTACTGTGGTGGCATATTGAGGGACGAACCATCCTAAGGAGTAGTCTACTATATTATAATATGGATGACAGGATGAGTTCACAGAAGTTGAAGTGCGGATTGTTGGTACCGTGTTTATTTGATGAAAATTCTTGAAAGGGAAGAAGAGATTTGCATACCTTGAGACTTAGTGCTTCAATCCCTTAAATTTTAATGGTGCAATTCAAACTGCAGTGATATATTACAATTAATGCTGACTTGACCATATTTTCCTAGGTTTTGCTTGTGCAGTTGTGCACAATTCCCAGACTTTGAAACATCTGTACCCCACGTTTCACCTATCAAACAATGACCAGCAGCACCAGAATTTCTATTTCTTCCTGTTTTGCCTATTTGTCTTAGACTTTTAAATATCTTTCCATCATTTGAAATTTTTTAGGTTTTACTCAGCCAGTCTCATCGATTTAGAGCATTGGTGCTTCTAGGCAGATTTCTTGACATGGGGCATTGGGCTGTGGATCAGGTACTGTATTAGTTTGCTGTTATCATTGCCATATTTTGGAAATGAGGGAAATGTTTATTTGTGTACATGCACTGATCTCAATAATGTTAAAATCCCCCTTTTAGGCCTTATCTGTTGGAATATTTCCTTATGTGCTCAAACTGCTTCAAACAACAGCAATGGAACTGCGACAAATTCTTGTGTTTATCTGGACAAAAATTCTTGCTCTTGACAAGGTATTGTTGATATACACCCTGACTGTTTTGCATACTAATTTATCCTTGTATTTGGTTATTTTTCCATGGCATTCTATATATGAACTAAAAGATTTGCTGATGGGAGGAAGAATGTGTAATGTTAGCGTTTATTTGATGCTTTAGCAATTCATTTTTGAGATTGTGAAACCGTTAACTTTATTATTATTTTTTTTTGAAAACTAGTCTTGTCAGGTTGACCTTGTCAAAGATGGAGGCCATGCCTATTTTATTAAGTTTCTTGATAGCATGGATGCTTACCCCGAGCAGCGAGCAATGGCTGCCTTTGTTTTAGCAGTTATTGTTGACGGACACAGGCGGGGACAAGAAGCATGCATCCAAGCAAATCTCATACATGTATGCTTGAAGCATCTGCAGCTGGCAAACCCCAATGAAGCACAGACTGAGCCTCTCCTTCTTCAATGGTTATGCCTTTGTCTGGGAAAATTTTGGGAGGATTTTCATGAAGCACAACTCATTGGTTTACAAGCAGATGCAGCGGTTATTTTGTCTCCATTGTTATCAGAGCCGCAACCAGAGGTTTGCCTCATTTCTCTCCATTCCCTGCTCGTGCAAACTTGACATGTTGTACCAGGGCAATTTATGGGAATTAGGTTGTAATCGTTATGTTTCAGGTTAGAGCTGCTGCCATTTTTGCTCTTGGCACCCTTATAGAAGTTGGATCTAACTCATTCAGAGATGGAAATGGAGGTGATGAGGATTGTGATGTGGATGACAAGGCTAAAGCTGAGCTGAGTATTGTCAAGAGTCTTATGCAAGCTCTTGGAGATGGAAGCCCTTTGGTTCGGGCTGAGATTGCTGTTGGTATGTGAATAATTCTTTTGATATGTGAAACTTAGTTAACCACTTTCAACATGGCTTCCCTGTCCCCACAGGCGTTGAATACTTAATAAATAATGGGACTTGATGCCATGCGTAAGCTGTCTTAGGGTATGGAACTTTAGGATCCCATCACCTTCACGACCAAACTTTTGTTATCATTTTGATTTCGTCAGCAAGCAGAACTGTTGTGCCTACTCTTTTATAGTGGTTTTATAAGTTATTTCTGTAATTCATTCTTATTAGTGTTTTATTTCCTGTTACTTTTTTGGTTATTTTCTTTTGAATTTCTAGTTGATTTAGCTGTTGATCTAGCTGCCTTGTTTTCTTCCTTATCTTTCTTTCACTCTTAAATATTTCTTCTTTTTCATACGTTAAATTTTCAATCCAACATAATCTATTTTCTACCAATTTTGTTCCTCTCCCATTTGATGACTAAAATCAGACGACGTTACCACTTTTTCTGCTATCTTATTTCCAGATTGAAATTTCCGATCAGACTTCTTTAACAATTATTTCACGTTTTATTTTTGGTTTACTAGAAATCCTTGTTTAGCTCTCATTTATGTTAAATTGTTTTACTAGTGATGCAGAGCCTAATATCCTTTTTCGAATTATGTGTACTGTAAATTGAAAAATTTATAAGAAAGAGGAGGATATCTCATCTAGCACCAGTGTAGTCACCACTGAGTATGTCCATGACCAGTTGCTCGTTACAGTTTTATGTTTAGTAGCAACCTAAAACCACCAAATTAAGCGTGATATTGGTTATGAAATAGCATAATTGTTTCCACAAATGCTGGATGGACATAATATCATATGGATTTATTTGTAAAAATCTATAAAAGTTTTAAGGAGCGCCATGAAAATATATTAGTTAATGATGATGATATTGGTGTTGAAAACTGTTGCAGTGGAGTACAAATGATATTATATTATTTTATTTACTTTCAACATCTCTAAAATGATGGAGTATGCTAGAAACACACAGTATATGGTTACTATTGATGGCCAATCCAATCACATGTACAATTGCGCATTAATAAATTATGTTTTCGGGTTAGATTTATGAAGCAACATTTTGGAACTGTTTTCAAGAAATGGATGGGTGAATATATACGAAAGTATTAACTTGCATGTTTGAAGGGAGTAATCTTTAACTATCATGGAATTTGGTTTCCAGTAATGTAAAGGATTTACATGTTTGCAAATGATATAATGAGCAACCTTTAGGAAGTATATTGTAGTTTGAGCTTTGCTCATGAATGATGTTTCTCAGTTAGCTAAGGATTTTCATGATTGCAAATGATTTCATGGGCAACCTTTAGGCGATAAAATGGAATATATGAATTTTTGCTCATAAATGTGATGTTTCTCAGTTAGCTGGGGATTTGACTCATATGCAAACTTAGAATGGGCAGGTAGTTTAGCAAAGTGGAGTTTGAGGTTAGAGGAATGAAACTGTTAGTCAGTTAAAGATATCGTGTAAAACTGCATCCATGTGAATTGAGAAGACTAATTAGCTAATTAAATTAGAAGTCAATTTATTACTCAGTTTTTGTTTTGTCAGCATTAGTAAATCGGAAGGAATGTCCAAATAATTGGATGCTACCTACAAGAAATCTTTTCAAGGGTTATAATTGGTTTTATTTTGCTTATTAGATTTTATTTCATGGTACTTTTGCTGTGAATAGACATTGATGGCATTACATAAGACTTCCTATCAATGCATGATTTTGGGAGTGGGAGGGGGGGGGGGGGGTGGTTATTGCATCTAACCTTACTGATATAGTACAAGATATGCATCGATATCACATTTAGATTTTTTCAGTTATTTCATATTATGTCTAGCATTTTATTTTTATTTTTTTGTACTTGATATGATTAACCGTGTTTTGTTTAGATTATATTGATATCTTTATTAGATTTTATCAAGATTTAAAATTTAATTAATTTGAATAATTCCTGTAACCCTATCATAAATGAGAGTATGAATTATTATAATAGTCACTTTATTAAATCCTCTCAATAAAAGTTTTTTTTTAAATTGATTGCAAATGCTATTTTTGCTTTTTGATTCTATATCTTCTCTTCGCCTCGTTCTTTTTAATTTGTACATGTTAAAGTCTCTCTTCCATGTGATATTCTTCCCTCTCCTATTTGTTGTCTTGAAATTCTCAGTGAATCAAAATTTACCCTCTCCTTCCATAATACATAAGGGACCATAATCCTAACTCTCAGTTTCCTCTCAAAATGTAAATTCTAAATCATGTCCTTTCTACAAGCCTAATTCCGTACTCTTCATATTTAGGGTAAACAAGTATTTCAAAGACAAATTTGAGTGAAAGAAAAAGAGAATCAAGCCTTGGAGTTCATCATCAACATTCTAACATCAAATTAACATTAACTTTAAATCAGAGCGATCATATTTCATATATATTGGAACAAGCAATTTTGTTGAGTCAATTGTGTGGAAGTGAGTTTCTTGTTAAGTAATTAAATTAAAAATTTTCCTTCATGCCCTAGCGTTAAGCAATATGAATTCCTGGACATCTTCAGAACAACAAAGCTTGTCTTGTGAGAAGGATTATGCCTGGTTATTGCATCTAACCTTACTGATATAGTACAAGATATGCATCGATATCACATTTAGATTTTTTCAGTTATTTCATATTATGTCTAGCATTTTATTTTTATTTTTTTGTACTTGATATGATTAACCGTGTTTTGTTTAGATTATATTGATATCTTTATTAGATTTTATCAAGATTTAAAATTTAATTAATTTGAATAATTCCTGTAACCCTATCATAAATGAGAGTATGAATTATTATAATAGTCACTTTATTAAATCCTCTCAATAAAAGTTTTTTTTTAAATTGATTGCAAATGCTATTTTTGCTTTTTGATTCTATATCTTCTCTTCGCCTCGTTCTTTTTAATTTGTACATGTTAAAGTCTCTCTTCCTTGTGATATTCTTCCCTCTCCTATTTGTTGTCTTGAAATTCTCAGTGAATCAAAATTTACCCTCTCCTTCCATAATACATAAGGGACCATAATCCTAACTCTCAGTTTCCTCTCAAAATGTAAATTCTAAATCATGTCCTTTCTACAAGCCTAATTCCGTACTCTTCATATTTAGGGTAAACAAGTATTTCAAAGACAAATTTGAGTGAAAGAAAAAGAGAATCAAGCCTTGGAGTTCATCATCAACATTCTAACATCAAATTAACATTAACTTTAAATCAGAGCGATCATATTTCATATATATTGGAACAAGCAATTTTGTTGAGTCAATTGTGTGGAAGTGAGTTTCTTGTTAAGTAATTAAATTAAAAATTTTCCTTCATGCCCTAGCGTTAAGCAATATGAATTCCTGGACATCTTCAGAACAACAAAGCTTGTCTTGTGAGAAGGATTATGCTTGGAAGATTTATTGGGAACTTCTAAACTCATTGAATTTTTTTTTCTTCCTCAAATTTGGAATCACTATTGCAAATAATAATAGAATTTGCATCAATATCATAAACACCTAAGTTCAAAAGATTATTATGGGCATGGAATATATTTCTCTTCTAATGATGCATATTACAAAGATCAGCCATCATCAATATGAGAACTTTGATTAGTAATATTACTATCTCTTGAAAACTAGAATGTGAGGAGAAGATAATAGAGAATTGGAAACTGAATTTTATTCCCTTTGTCATTGTAAAAAAGAATGATAAGATGCTATACATAAATATGTGAAGAAACAACCATACAATAACAACATCAAGTCTTTATCTCACGACGTGAGGTCGGTTACATGAATCCTTTTTCTCCATTGTGTTCTATTAGGGTCAAATTCTCATTTAAATATAATAAAACAGATCATTTCTAATATTTTATAACCAAATCTTTTTAGGTCTACCTCTACCTTTCTTAATATAGGCCAAATCTAATACATCCACTCTCCTAATTGGGTCATCAGAAGGCGAACATTTTATGTGATGAAGAAACAACTATCTAAAAAAGAAATAAATCTAGAAATGATTCCTCAATCATGGAATATAGAATTAACTACACAAAAGAAACAGCTACTGGCTATGAATTACTTGATTGTTGTAGTTGAAAAGTTGCTATCTACGGATTACTGGCGGTCTGTAGTTGGAAAGCTATTATTGACAGATTATTGGGTTGTTATAGATGAAAAGGTGTTGATCACAATTTCATAATTATCTTATCATTGCCTCTCAAGTTGGGTTACATATGCTTATCGTACCTAACTTGTTTATTCATTGTAAGTAAAGCATTGGTGATGATATCTACAGTTTGAGAGTTTAATGAAATATAATTTAGCTGAGCTAATCAATTTTCAAATTTTTAAGATAGAATTGTCGGTCTATCTCAATGTTTATAGTCTTGTCATGGTAGATATGAATTTTTGCGATATTGATGGCAGGTTGGTTGTCACAATAAAGTTTAATTTTTTTTTTCAATTGATAGTTTAATTATTCCAGTAGTTTTCTAACCATATTCCTTTACAAATACCAAGTGCCACTACCCAATAATATGCTTCAAATGTTTTTCTTATTACCACAATTTGTTTCTTCTCCATATAACCCGATTTTCCCACACATAAGTAAAATACCTTGAAGTGGATCTTTGGTTAGATGAGTCTCTAGCCTAATTAACATTTGTAAAATTTGGTCTTTGCTAGATGTTTTCTTATATAACATACATGTTCTTAGTCTTATCTTGCAGGACGTTAGAATGGTGATAATAGCTTCCATGTGATATCTTTGTATGATTTTTCATGTTTTGGCTTACATCACTAATAGAGAATCTAATATCAGGTCATGTGAAGTAGAGGCAAATGAGTTTTCCCACAGGGCATTGATACCTTCTTTTATCAATGGGCTTGCTCTTAGTGGAGATCTCAATTTTTTGGGTTGATAGTCAGTAAGATTATATCTAAGATTCATATTTCTTGAAGTAGATCAAGTATATATTTCATTTTGGAAATGATAATACATTGTTTTGATTGTATTACTTCTATGTTAAGAAAGTATTTTAGATATCCCAAAATTTTTTCCTTGAAGTCTTTTGTTAATCTGGTTAGCTCTTCCTCGAAGGCACCGGTCATTATAATATCACCTACATACACAATTAAATTTACTTTTCATCTTTAGGTGAGCATTTTATAATGAAAGTGTGATCTACTTGACAGTGAGGTACACTTTTCAATATATTCGGAAAATCTACCAAACTAGGTATGAGGGGATTTTTTGAAGCTATCATATAGAGCTTTTTTGAATATGCATACGTTAATTGGTGTTCTTGATTTTTCAATCCATGTGAGATCTCCATATATATTTTTTGCTCGCATTAAGAAAAACATTCATAATTTCAAGTTGATGTCCATTCCAAATTTGCCATCAAAGAGAGCAAACCATGAATTTTGTCAAGTTTGACAGCAATAGAGAGTTTTTTGATAATCAACGCCTCTTGATTGGGTGAATTTTTTGGAACCAGTTGTGTTTTGAATTTATCCCTGCTCCTATTTGATTTATATTTGATTGTAAGGACCCATTTGCTCTAATCACCTTCTACCTGTTGGAATTGGACGTACAAAATCTTCCCATGTACATTTCTTTTCTAGGATTTAGATTTTTCTTCTATTGTACCTTTCTTCCACTTAAGGGTTTTTAGCAAGGTTTTTAAAAATTGGATCGGATCGGTTGGTTCAACTATTGATCAGTCGGTTCAACTATGAATCAGTCAGAAGGCCTATTATTTCTATCATAAAAATTGTTTCTACATTAAACCAGACAGAGTCGGTCAGAACCGCTGGTTTAACTAGCGAATTGGTGAACCAGTTCCGATTCTTTTGAATTGGTTGGTTCAATTGTTGAATTATTTAAATAACTAAATAAATTAATTTAATATATTGAGGAGAAAATTTAAATTTATAATATTTAATTTTTTAATATGCATAAAATTCCTATAATAATTATTTGCCAAAAAATATCAACCAAGCAACTTAACATGGCTCCACAATTCCATGTGAGTTCCTAACACATAAAAATCCAAAAAGCTATATAAACAATACTATGAAAATGTTTCCAAGTGATGTGAGACTAAGTAAATAAGTTGAAGCTCTCAACTGTACAACATATACATTATATTTTTATAAACATGTTTTTTATTAAATTTTTATAATGAGAATAAAATTGATTTTTTAGTTAATAATTTATTAATTAATTTATATACAATAAAAATAATTATTAATGATAAATGATCTAACATGAATGATTTATACATGTAAATTTATAATATGAATTTGATATATAATCTATAGACATAAAGTACATCTAAGCATATATCATTAATTAATAATGATTTATATTAAATTTTTAAGCTTATTTGTGAATGAACTTATATTAAGTGTGAATCAAATTAAAAAATTGAATTTGTTTAAATTTAAATTACATAAGATTTTATTTATATATGAATTTGTTTTATTTTTTAATGTTAAAGTTACTTTATTGCATAATAATTGCATCATTGTTAAGTTATTTGCATTTTATTTAAATGATTCTAATATTTATTATCTCATACGGTTCAACTCCCGATCGAACCATTGAACATTGAACATTTTCTTTTTAGGTTTTATGTGCAGTCTGGCTTTTACCATCTTGATTTGTAGGACTTTATAAACATTGCTTAGAATTGGTGTTATATCTAGATATCTTGAATAAAAGCATGAAGTCCTTGTGAAAGCTCTTTTTAGGACTTTGGTGCATGACCTCGCATTTTTTCTTAATGAAGTAGGATATTGAAATGCAATATCATATATGAATTTATTTTCATTGTTTTTTTACTTCATTAGTCCTTGAATCATGTTTAGGTTCTTGGATGTGCTGGAGATATGTTGATTGCTCCTCTTCTTAGTTTCTTTTCCCTCCTAGTATAGACATGAAGTTCTGATAGGAAATACTTGAGTTCGCAAGTAATCATACCGGATCTACTTGAGTTCGCAAGCAACCCTAAGCAAAATTGATAAAAACAGCGAAAAAATACAATAATTTGGAGCAAATCAAACTAGGAACGATAGATTGCGACTTGGAAATAAAGCAAAGCAAATGCGAAAGCAAGATACAAGAGATCCTCAATTCGAGAGGAGGATCGTCTCTCCCAATTCTCTAGACAAGATCGTCTAGAGCCCAAGCCTCCAAGGAAACCCTAATTTCAATCAAACAAAACATAAAACTCCCCTAATCCCCTCATGCCCTTTAATACAAAAAGTTTCCTAATTAAATTTCCCTCCCAATGCCTTAGCCGCCCCCTCCTCCTTGGTTTGAATTTTGTTTTAAGGGGTGGGACCCAGCCCTTTGGGCGGACAAGCAGGGAAGGAGGCGGATGATTTCCGCCTCCTATAGACCTGAACCGGCTGGGCCGGTTCAGGTAAAACCGGCTTAACAATACCGCCCTCCCAAAGAATCACCTTGTCCTCAAGGTGAAAGCAAGGAAACTGATGTTTCATCCTCTCATATGGTTCCCACGTGGCCTCGTAGTCAGGAAGGTTCTTCCACTGGATCAACACTTCCTTTGTTCCATCTTCCTTCTGGCGAACCCCCATCAGCTCTAAGGGTTCCAGGATCACCTCTAAATCCTCAGTGAGTGTCGCCGGTAACTCGGGGTTGGCTGTGTAGTCACCAAAAGCCTTTCTCAACTGTGATACATGAAAAACTGGATGTATAGTAGCCGTTGGTGGTAGCTTCAGCCGATATGCTACTGCTCCGATCTTCTCCAGCACTTCATAAGGCCCAAAGTACCTTGGAGCCAGCTTCTCATTTCTCCTGTTGGCGACTGTCTTCTGTCTGTAGGGTCGGAGCTTCAAGAATACCCTCTCCCCTACTTCAAACTGGATGTCCTTCATGTGCCCATCCGCTTGCTTCTTCATAATCTGTTGAGCTCTCAGGAGATGTCTTTTCAACTCCTCCAGTCTTCTATCCCTCTCCTCCAAGTACTCCTCTACTGTAGACACTGGAGTACTGCCACTCCCAAAGTGCACTAAGTGGGGAGGATCCCTTTCGTACAACACCTTGAATGGAGTCATCTGAGAAGCCGAATGAAAAGAGGTGTTGTACCAATATTCCTCCCATGATAGCCACTTAGCCCAAAGCTTGGGTGTCTCTGATGCAAAACATCTCAGGTAAGTCTCCAAGCTCCTGTTCACTACTTCCGTTTGGCCATCCGTCTGTGGATGATAAGCTGTACTCCTTTTCAGAACTGTCCCTTGTAACCTAAACAACTCTCTCCAAAAATGGCTGAGGAACACCTTATCCCTATCTGATACTATTGTCTCTGGTACTCCATGCAATCTGACCACTTCTCTGATGAAAGCTAAAGCCACTGTCACTGCGGTGTACGGGTGTCGGAGGGGGATGAAATGAGCATACTTGCTCAATCTGTCCACCACCACTAAAATCACTGTGAACTCTTCTGAACGGGGTAGCCCATCTATGAAATCCATGGATATCTCCTCCCATACTCGTCCCGGTAGAGCCAAAGGCTGTAGTAGTCCTCCTGGTGACATAGCCATGTATTTGTTCCTCTGACAGATCTCGCATCTGGCTACCAACTCCTCTACATCTTTATGCATCTCCTTTCAGTATAACTCCGAGGCTAGTCTTCTGTATGTCTTCTGCACTCCTGAATGGCCCCCTACAGCGCTTCCATGAAACTCCTGGAGCAAGCTCGGTATGTGGATCGAGGTTCGGGGTATTACGAACCTTCCCTGATATAGCAATTTGTCTCCCTCCAACGAGTACCTTGGGTGGCTACCCGCTTCCCTTAGCAAATCTGCCCTGATCTTTCCCAAAGCCTCATCCCTAGCACTCTCTTCTCTGATGGCCTCCCAATCAAGCATCAAAGGAACCGATAGTGTTACTGTCTGCAGCTTCCCCATACATCTGGACAAGGCATCCGCCGCCTTATTCTCCACTTCGGGCCTATACTGAATCTCAAAATTGTACCCCAGCAGCTTGGACAGCCACTGCTGATGCTCTTCTGTCACCATCCTCTGCTCCAGTAGATACTTCAAACTCCGCTGATCTGTCCTGACAATGAAGTGCCTCCCAAGTAGGTAGGGCCGCCACTTCTGGATGGCCAAAACGATGGCCATTAATTCCCCTCATAGACTGACTTCAGCCTGGCTCTGGCGGTCAGTACCTGGCTGAAATAGGCAATGGGCCTACGACTCTGCATAAGCACTGCACTCAATCCGTATCCGGATGCATCCGTCTCCACGATGAAGGTTTGAGTGAAATCTGGCAAGGCTAGGACCGGTACTGTAGTCATGGCCTTCTTCAGGCTCTCAAAAGCTGATGTAGCCGCCTCCCCCCATAGGAACCTGTCCTTCTTCAACTGCTCGGTGAGTGGCCACGCTATAGTGCTGTACCCCTTTACGAACCTTCTGTAGTACCCTGTCAGTCCTAAAAATTCCCTCAACTCCTTCAGATTCTTTGGCACTGGCCACTTAAGCATTGCCTCAATTTTTGACTGATCTGCTGCCACTCCTTCCCTTGATACCACATGGCCCAAGTACTCTACACTGCCTTGTGCGAAGCAGCATTTCTTCAAGTTGGCCCTCAGCTAGTGCTCATGCAGTACCTCCAACACTTTTTTCAAATGCTCCCAGTGCTCCTCCTCTGTCTTGCTGTAGACCAAGATATCATCAAAAAACACCAATACAAATCTTCTGAGATAAGGTTTGAAAACCTTATTCATAAGGGCCTGAAAAGTAGCGGGAGCATTGGTGAGGCCAAAAGGCATCACCAGAAACTCATAGTGTCCCTCATGAGTTCTAAAGGCCGTCTTGGGTATATCCTCCTTCTTCATTTGGATCTGATGGTATCCTGATTTCAAGTCTATCTTGCTAAAGATCACGGTTCCACTCAATTCATCTAATAGCTCATCAATGACCAGTATAGGAAACTTGTCAGGGACAGTTTCCTTGTTGAGGGCTCGGTCGTCCACACAAAAACGCCAACTGCCATCCTTCTTTTTCACTAATAGAACGGGACTAGAGAAAGGACTGATGCTGGGTCTGATGATTTCTGCCTCCAACATTTCTCTAATCAACCTTTCAATTTCATCTTTCTGGAACTGAGGGTAGCGATACGGACGTACACTGATGGGTGACACTCCCTCCCTTATCACAATGGCGTGCTCCTGCTCCCTCTGCGGTGGCTGAAAAACCTCTTGGAACTGCTGAATCAACGGATGAATGGAGAGGGGTATGTCCCCCCCTTCCTCTAATCCTGCTCCCTCCAAACTGTGCAGCTCCACCAAGTATCCTCCTCTTGCCAATTGTATATCCTTCACCATAGTCTTGAGAGAAACCATGGATTTAGATAGCCCTGCATCTCCCTTAATCACCACCTTCCTTCCATCTATCACTAACTCCATCGTGAGTGCTCTCCAGTTCACCTTGGTGTCTCCCAACGTCTGCAGCCATTTCATCCCCAAGATGACATCTGTACTCCCCAGCTCTAGTGGAAGAAAATCTTCCCTCACCTGAATCCCCTGGATAGTCAGTAGCACTCCTCTACAAATTCCCTGGCCCTTCTCCACCTTCCCCGTACCCATCATCACCCCGTAGCAACCCGTGTCCACCAACCTCATTCCCATCTGATCGACGACCTGAGAGGAGATGAAATTGTGGGTAGCCCCACTATCAATCAGCACCACTACCTCCCTGTTCTCGATCTCCCCCTTCACCTTCATGGTATGATTCGTCGTGAATCCTACTACCGAGTTCAAGGATACCTCAGCCAGATCCAGGTGCATTTTCTCCTCCATCTCCTCCTCTGTCTCCTCCTCCCCTCCCTCCTCAGTTTCCTCGTCATCACAGACGGTGAGAACCTGAAGAGTTCGGTCCTTGCATCGATGCCCTGGCGTATACTTTTCATCGCACCTGAAGCATAACCCCTTAGTTCTCTTCTCCTGCATCTCCTTCTCTGTCAGCCGCTTGAAATTTTCCCCGCTTCTACCTCCTTCTGTCCTCTCCTTGGTGGTCTCTCGATTCCCCCCTGTTACAGGGAATTTCGGTGCTAGATGGGTGGTCGTCATCGGGTAAGTTCCTCCGGTGCTGCTACTCCTGGCCCCCCTCTCCAGATTTTTCTGATTCTCCACCAGCTGGGCTAACTTCATAGCTTCCCCCAAGTCGCGGGGCATCAGAACCTTCACTGCTGCTCGGATCTCCGCCTTCAACCCCTTCATGAAATTTCCCTCCAGTACTGTATCTGAGAGTCGCTCCACTCTGCTGGTTAAGTGCTCAAATCGCTCCCGGTAGTCAGCTACAGATCCCTCCTGTGTCAGAGCAAAGAACTGCTCATAGAAATCCCCTCCCCGATCGGTTTGGAAACGTTCTATGATGCAATCCTTGAATTCTCTCCAGGTCCTGATAGCCCTCCTTTGGTCTCTCCACTGATACCATGAAAGGGCTTTTCCTTCCAAGCACAAGCCCGCTGCTGTCAGCTTCTCCTCCTCCGTCAGCCCATTAACGGCGAAGTATCGCTCCACCTTGTAAATCCACCCATAAGCATCCTCTCATTCGAATATGGGCATCTTTAGCTTCCTCACTTTCTGATCCCCACCATGTCCCCGTAAGCCTCCATAATTTCCCCTCTCCCATGTGCTCGAGCCCCCCATGTCTCCCGATCCTCCCTTCCTCTCCCATGTCCCAAACCACCTTCGAAATCCCTCCTTCTGTCTTCAAAATCAGCACCTCGACGGCCATAGTATCCCTCCCGGTGCTCCCACTCCGCACCTCTTGGCTCCACGCCTCCATACCCTTGTCTCTCTCCGTGTCTCCCTCCTCTCTCCTCCCTCTGGAAAGGCTCCAGATGGGGTCTTCCTCTTCCCCCTTCCACGATTTCCACCTCTTCTTCCTCCTTACGGATTTCAGATTTGGTGTTTTTAGCTTCGGGGCCCCTTGCCTCAAATGCCGCCGTTTGGGTTTGGAATTCCAACATCTTCTTCATCATATCCCGTAGATCGGCCACTTGTCCTTCCATGGAAGACATCCTTTCCTCCACGGTTTCCTTGATTTGATTTATCTCCCCTTCGATCCTTTCTTCCAAAGCATCCACCTTTTTGGCCGCCATCGCAATCCGGAGTTTGCAGATTCACGAAATCTGATTTTTGAAGTAAAAAAATAGCAACTTCCCCCCCTCCCGGCCAAAAATCTGCTGCAGGAATTTGCCGAAATCAGCCATCCACTGGTCCCAAGACTTGTTCTGATACCAATTTGATAGGAAATACTTGAGTTCGCAAGTAATCCTATCGGATCTACTTGAGTTCGCAAGCAACCCTAAGCAAAATTGATAAAAACAGCGGAAAAACACAATAATTTGGAGCAAATCAAACTAGGAACGATAGATTGCGACTTGGAAATAAAGCAAAGCAAATGCGAAAGCAAGATACAAGGGATCCTCAATTCGAGAGGAGGATCGTCTCTCCCAATTCTCTGGACAAGATCGTCTAGAGCCCAAGCCTCTAAGGAAACCCTAATTTCAATCAAACAAAACATAAAACTCCTCTAATCCCCTCATGCCCTTTAATACAAAAAGTTTCCTAATTAAATTTCCCTCCCAATGCCTTAGCCGCCCCCTCCTCCTTGGTTTGAAATTTTTTTTAAGGGGTGGGACCCAGCCCTTTGGGCGGACAAGCAGGGAAGGAGGCGGATGATTTCCGCCTCCTATAGACCTGAACCGGCTGGGCCGGTTCAGGTAAAACCGGCTTAACAAGTTCATTCTGCATAGGTTGGGTGTATTGACAAGGTGTTGAGGGGGTTTGTGGTTCTAGTGAGGCTTTTGTTGGTTGGATATATTTATTATGTGATGATGGAGTTTGTGGTTGTGATGAGACTTTAATAGGTTGATTGTAGGGCAATGAAAAATGTTCGTTATTCATGGGTTTTATGAGAGATGATGGTGGATGATCAAGTAAGTTCTAGCCTTGAAATTCTTGTTTTTCAATTTCTTTCGCTTGAATTTTGGATTTGGAGTGATAAGGTTAGCGTTCATGGAAGGTTAAATCAATGGGAGTATCCAGTTAAGGTATTCTATAGATTTAGGGTCTAATGTTCTCTGGTTCTCAAAATGAATGTGAATGAAGATTGAACACTCAATGTTTTTTGGAGTAACAAAATAATTGATTTTGTTATTGGGAAATGAATAGAGAAATGTTTGAATATGAGTTTGAAATTTAAGTACACTTGTACACATTTTATTAATGAGATAGGTAATTGTTAGGAACCTTCTCCCTAATAGTTGTTACAAACTTATATGGAGAATTTTAATGATCCAACCATCTCTAAGAGGTGTCTATGTTTCTTTTTAGCAGCTTTATTTTATTGTGGGTGTCGATATAGAGGCTTTGATAGATAATCTCTTGATGTTAAAAATAAATTTCTAAGATTGATATAAATTATTCTTTGGCATTATCAATTTTCTTCATAAATTAATAAACATGTTAATATATTTTTATAGAAAGAGCATGAATCCATTTTGAATTATGATCTTATTATGAATTTTAATTTGAGAGTAAATCCCATTTTTCCTCATTGATTCCGGTTCCTTTCTTCTCCCTCTTCCTTATTTGCATAAGTCAGAAATCTTTTTACCACACAATATTCTTCCCTCTCCTCTCTCTTGATGTGTGCCCAAGGAATCACAATTTCTCTCTCATGGCAAAATACTCAAGTGATTGAATTCTTTTTTTTTTTTTGTTTTCTTTTTGGAACGAGGATTCCTATCTATATTTTTTCTCTAAGATTCTCTTTCTAATCCACTCCTCATCTTTAAGGGTAAATTAAAGAAGGCTTCGTGGGTATTAAAGAAGGGATGAAGCAATTAGAAAACACAAATTTGAGAATAAAGAATATGCATTTCATGTCTTGGAGTTTGGTATTAAAGGACCAACATCAATTCAGTATTAGGGAAATAATATTCCATCCATTTGGTGTTAAAGTAATCATTTTCTGTCAGTTTTGATATCAGAGGGTACTTATTACGTCATGCACACTGCTTTGTGGAGAGGTGGCTTTCGTGATTCGAGACTGTAACCTTTAGGTCATAGTGGAGGCAAACCTACTAAATGCTTTAGACCGGCTTTCTAGAACAGACATTGATGACTAATTAGATTTAGCTGTCAAATAGATACTTTGTAGTGTTATTCAAGACTTGTGATCATTGATCAGAATTCTGAGTGGAACACAAAATCATTTGAGGGAGGAAGGCCGCTGATGATTATTTCTATTCTCTGTGCTAAATTTTTATTATGATTATTTGCATACTTTGTGCTAAATTTTGATTAAAATAATTGAAATTAATAATTATTTATTCATTTGTTTGGTAATTGAAATTATACGAAATGAGCATATGCGTGAAAAGGTTGGAGTAGCTCCAGTGGAAGATAAGATTATAGAGAGTCGCCTTAGAAGGTGGTCACATAAAACGGCGGCCTTCTGATGACCCGATTAGGAAAGTAGATGTATTAGATTTGACTTATGTTAAGAAAGGTAGAGGTAGACCTAAAAAGACTTGGCTAGAAAATATTAGAAATGATCTTTCTTTATTAGATTTAAACGAGAATTTGACTTTTAACAAGACAGAATGGAGAAAAAGGATTCATGTAGCCGACCCCACGTAGTGGGATGAATGCTTGATGTTGTTGTTGTTGTTGTTATTTGGTAATTTCACATCATGATACAAATTCAGCTGAGTTTGTTTTGAAATGGTTTATGTAGGCGTGATGATGTTTCAGTTGGTCAGATTTGTTTGTTTTTGTCTTTGACTATATTTTTGTATAATTTTCTCTAGTTTGGTGACATCTTGCTTTGTTTTTCTTTGTTATGACTGTTCAATGGTGCTGGTGTTTTGCACTGTTAGCTCTTGCTCGCTTTGGTTTTGGCCACAACAAGCACCTGAAGTCAATTGCTGCTGCATATTGGAAGCCACACAGCTCCGTGCTGAGTTCATTGCCATCGCTTGCAAATATTAGCAGTTCTGGTGGTGGCTGTACAAACGCAAACCCATTTATGCAGCAGGGAGGTTCACTTTCTTCACAAAATGTCCCTGTGCTGAGAGTTGGAAGTGACAGCATGTCTAGTCCTCGAGATGGAAGGATCTCAACAAGCAGTCCCATAGCTTCCACGGGGATTATGCATGGTTCTCCTGTGTCAGATGATTCTTCTCAGCATTCAGATTCTGGCATTTTACTGAAAGAAAGTACGACTAATGGAATTGTTAATCATTTCAGATCAAGACCTCTAGATAGTGCAGTTTACTCCCAATGTGTTGTGGCTATGTCTGCTTTAGCAAAAGATCCATCCCCACGAGTTGCTACTCTGGGAAGAAGAGCGCTTGCCATTATTGGCATTGAGCATGTGGTTTCAAAAGGAGCAAAATATAATGGTGGAGCTGTTCACCAAGGAGATTTATCAGGTCAATCTACATCTCCTACCTTTGGTTTGGCTCGCTCATCTTCCTGGTTTGACATGCATGCTGGTAATTCATTTTGATACCTTTTAATGTTCACCCTGAATGCTCAGAACTTGTGAGAACTCATCCTGACGATTACCTTATGTTATCCATGCAGGTCATTTACCGATGACATTTAGAACACCCCCTGTTAGTCCCCCTAGGCAAAATTACCTTACTGGATTGAGGCGAGTATACTCTTTAGAATTTAGGCCACACCAACTGGGTTCCCAAGACACAGGGCTAGCTGATCCACTGTTAGGTTCTACAGGATCTTCTGGGACTTCTGAACGTAGTTTACTTCCTCAATCTTCTATTTATAACTGGAGTTGTGGACATTTTTCACGGCCTCTTCTTACTGCTTCTGATGACAATGCTGATGTCATGGCTAAACGAGAGCAAAGGGAGAAAATTGCACTGGATGGCATAGCTAAATGCCAGCATTCGTGTATGTTTTTATGATTGTTGGATTTGATATTTAATTTATTATTTTATCCTTTTCATTTGACCAAGTTTCTTTTTGGGTTTTTGTATTAATGCAGCTGTAACTAAACTTAACAATCAAATTGCTAGCTGGGATACCAGGTTTGAGACTGGCACAAAAGCCACTCTATTGTTGCCATTTTCTCCTATAGTTGTTGCTGCAGACGAGAATGAGAGGATTAGGTATTGAGTCTATGAAACTTTAATTTCTAATAGGATGAGATACTGATTTCTATGTTTATTCATTTTTCTTGTGAATTTCTTACTTTTCCTGCACATTTTGTCTGCGAAACGAGCATATACATGAAAAGGTTGGAGTAGCTCCAGTGGAAGATAAGATTAGAGAGAGAGACGCCTTAGATGGTTTCGTCACATAAAACGGCAGCCTTCCGATGACCCGGTTAGGAAAGTAGAGGTATTAGATTTGACTTATGTTAAGAAAGGTAGAGGTAGACCTAAAAAGACTTGGTTAGAAAATATTAGAAATGATCTTTCTTCATTAGATTTAAACGAGAATTTGATTTTTAACAGGACACAATGGAGAAAAAGGATTCATGTAGCCGACCCCACGTAGTGGGATAAAGACTTGATGTTGTTGTTGTTGTTGTTGTTATTGTTGTATAGGAAAAGATACTATCCTATTTTTAGTGGCTATGTTTTTCTCCTGTAAATTCATTAGTCATCTATTATATTAATATTTTGCTTTCTCAGTCTGTTGTTTTCATATGAAAACTAGTTTATTTTAGAGGCTTTGTTTGTTCCTAATGGATGCAGGAGTTGTATTTCTTGGATTATATACTTGAAGGTGATGTCAATATTAAAAAGAAATAAGATTTAAAATTCTTCCTTCGTATCAAGGATCATAAAAAATTTCAAAAGAGTTTCCAAACCTACACCACAAAGTGGTGTGTTCATTGTGTTGGTTCCTGCATTAAGTTTACGAATAAGTGATTAGTGACCATAAGGTTGCTAATGGGAAGTATATGGTTCCATTTATGATATGTGATGAATTTTATGTCTATGCCCTGAAGAACTTTAAAAGAGTTGATAAAAGAAGGGAAAATCTCACGCAGTTCCCTTAGTTATGAAAGCCACTTTACGGTGGTTCATATTTTGGAATCCTTCATTTAGGTCTCAACAATTTGCAGGCGATATTCAGCCAAGAACTTATTTAAAACAATAAGATCCATGCTTGTCCCATTTCTTTTTTTTCCTTAGCCGCCAGCAAACAGTTCTTTGCCTTGTTTTTTTTGTTTTTGCGGCAGTTTGAAGCAAATAAAGGCTAGGAGACAAAGAAAGGTAACTCGACTTTTTCAGCAAGAAAATTTTGATACAAATGACATATTTGATGCTTTGTTCTTTTGTAACGGTTCTGTTAACAGAAGGATTAAAATGAACCATCTTTATGTGATGCGCCTTTATATGTTGGGGATTTTCTGTAATTTATCCATACAAGAATCATGTTAGTGATGCTATGAACTTGTAACATCAATTGCTTCTGTAACAAAAGAGTTCCCCTACTGTTTAATGAAGAGGTCAATGGTCTGAATATGTCATGATCCGGCCTAAAAGTTCAAATCATTTAATTAAAAATGACTAAAATACCCTTTGATTTAACTTCATTAACCTCAAAATTTGATGTTAGGACAAAAAATGCTCCTTTTTAAAGAGTTGAGGGACCAAAATTGGTCCCTCAAAAAAGTTGGGGACAATTTTGATCCCTCGCATTGAGTTGATGGATCATTTTTGTCCTTTTCTCTAATTTATATTATAGCAATTACACATGCATATAAGGAATCATCTTCATTTATTTAAACATTTTCTTTAATTTACATATGAATATTTAACATAAATTAGATCAAAATTTTATTCATTTAATTAAACTTTATGCCTTTAACATTTCATTTATTACAGGAGCATTGTCAAAATTTGTATCAATGAGGGTAAAACCATTTCCATTTAATGTGCACGAGTATGTTGCGTCCCCACTCCCCAGCTAGTAACATATGAGGGTGAACTCCTATATTTGTATTAATGTACCTTTTCTCTTTTACACTTCTATTTACATATTACAATTCATTTTGTTCATTTCATTTTTCGTTACATATACATATTAATCTATATAAATACTTTTCACATATATATCTATTTATATCACATTATAATTTAATTACTTACTATTCCTCAATTTAGTGCATAATAAACACTTAAACCATAACAAGTATAAATACCTAATACAATATTCAATAATTACAATGAAACAAAAGTAAAATGAAATTGCTATAAAACAAACGTAATCACCCACTTTCAGTTTTTTTTCATGTACTTATATTGTTTCAAATTTTCTTAAATTCTTAATTAACCTTCCTTGATTGAAATCTAAACATCAAGGGTACAAATATGTTAATCTACGTAGATACATTAGAAATTTATTAATCATTAAATTCAATTTGAATTTTCATTAAATAACTTACCAAATTTCTTTTTGAAAATACTTATATACGAGATTTTTGGCTTCAGTTATAATGCTTGATTCTCCCATAGTCCTATTACAACAACAATCCATTTTAAATTACTATAAAAATTACCTTTAAGAAATCAAAGTCTCTAAGGTGATATTTTAATTATAAGTGTGTTAAGGCGGTTCAGCAGGAACCGCCTCAGTCGGCCCCACCTGGGCCGGCATATCTCTACCGGAGGCGGTTCAAAACCGCCTCCCTTACTACCTAATTGGGTTTGGTGCCTATGTATGGGTCCCACCTGATTTAAATCTATTTGAAAATTGTATTTTTGGAAGGGTTTGGGCAGTTGGGAGCCTTTAAATAAGAGAGGTAAGTGTTAGGGAGGGGGCATGCTTAGTATTGAGATCTCTTGGAGTCTTTTGGGTGATTTGGGCTCTAGACTTATAGTCTAGAGATTGGGAGAGACGATCCTCCTCTCGAATTGAGGATCAATTGTATCTTTGCTTCGTGTTTGTTTTTTACTTTGATTCCTATAATAAAAATTACTGCTTGTTACTGTATTTGTGCTCTTTTTTCTATTTTTTTCTACCAATTCCTGCTAGGTTTGCTTGCGAACTCAAGTATTCCCTTAGGGTTACTTGCGAACTCAAGTATTTCCTAGCAAATTGGTATCAGAGCCAGGTTTGGGATCGCTTGTGGGCTAATTTTGACCAGGCAAGGAGGAAAGTTGCTGTTTTTTGATCCAAATCTAGAAATTTTTTTAATTTCAAATTCGGCGAACGATGGTGGCTAAGAAAGTAGATGCTTTGTAAGAGAGACTTGAAGGAGAGATGAATCAAATCAAGGAAACAGTGGAGGAAAGAATTTCTTCCATGGAAGGACAAGTGGCCAATCTACGGGAGATGATGAAGAAGATGTTGGAGTTTCAAACTCAGATGGCGGCATCCGAGGCGAAGGGCCCTGAAGCGTAAAACATCAATTTTGAAATCCGTAGGAAGGAAGAAGAGGTGGAGATCGTGGAAGGGGGAAGAAGAAGACCCTATGTGGAGCCTTTCTAGAGGGAGGAGAGAGGAGGTATATATGGGGAGAGGCATGGTTATGGGGGAATGGAGCACAGAGGTGCTGATTGGGAGCACCGGGAGGGTTATTATGGCCGCTGAGGTACTGAATTTGAAGGACGAAAATGGTGATTCGAAGGAGGGTTGGGCTATGACTCTTCAAGTTGTCCATTAGTTGGTGCTCATGCAGTATCTCTATTACCTTTTTTAAATGCTCCCAGTGCTCCTCCTCTGTCCTGCTGTAGACCAGGATGTCGTCAAAGAATACCAATACAAATCGTCTGAGATAAGGTTTGAAAACCTTATTCATAAGGGCCTGAAAAGTAGCGGGAGTATTGGTGAGGCCAAAAGGCATCACCAGGAACTCATAGTGTCCCTCATGAGTCCTAAAGGCCGTCTTGGGTACATCCTCCTTTTTCATCCGGATTTGGTGATAACCTGATTTCAAGTCTATCTTGCTGAAGATTACTGTTCCACTCAATTCATCTAACAACTCGTCAATGACTGGTATAGAAAATTTATCAGGTACAATTTCCTTGTTGAGGGCTCTGTAGTCCACACAAAATCGCCAGCTGCCATCCTTCTTCTTCACCAATAGAACTGGACTAGAGAAGGGACTGATGCTGGGTCTGATGATCTCTGCCTCCAGCATCTCTTTAATCAACTTTTCAATCTCATCTTTTTGGAACTGAGGGTAGCGGTAAGGCCGCACACTAATGGGTGACACTCCCTCCCTCAACACGATGGCATGCTCCTGCTTCCTCTGTGGTGGTAATCCTTGAGGCGGCTGAAATACCTCTTGGAACTGCTGA
The DNA here is from genome assembly GCA_019925795.1 of Dendrobium chrysotoxum. Taxonomy (NCBI): domain Eukaryota; kingdom Viridiplantae; phylum Streptophyta; class Magnoliopsida; order Asparagales; family Orchidaceae; genus Dendrobium; species Dendrobium chrysotoxum. The sequence continues at coordinate 22,492,479 of CM034308.1, forward strand.
ATCAACGGCTGTATAGAGGGGTATGTTCCTTCCCTCTTCCAATTTAGCTCCCTCCAAACTGTGCAGCTCCACCAAGTACCCTCCGTCTGCCAACTGTATATCCCTTACCATAGTTTTAAGAGAAACCATGGATTTGGATAGCCCTGCATCTCCCTTAATCACCACTCACTGAGCAGTTGAAGAAGGACGGGTTCCTATGGGGGGAGGCGGCCACATCAACATTTGAGAGCCTGAAGAAGGCGATGACTACGGTATCGGTCCTAGCCTTGCCAGACTTCACTCAGACCTTCATTGTGGAGACAGATGCGTCCGAATATGGGCTGGGAGCAGTGCTCATGCAGAGTCACAGGCCCATTGCCTACTTCAGCCAGGTATTAACCGCTAGAGCCAGGCTGAAGTCAGTCTATGAGAGAGAATTAATGACCATCGTTTTGGCCATCCAGAAGTGGCGACCCTACTTACTTGGGAAGCATTTCATTGTCAGGACAGATCAGCGGAGCTTGAATTACCTCCTGGAACAGCGAATGGTGACAGAGGAACATCAAAGGGGGCTATCCAAGTTAATAGGATACGATTTTGAAATTTAGTACATGCCTGGAGTAGAGAACAAGGCGGTAGATGCCTTGTCCAGATGTATGGGAGAATTGCAAACAATAGGCTTATCAGTTCCATTGATGCTTGATTGGGAGGCTATCCGAGAAGAAAGTGCGAGGGATGAAGAATTGGGGAAGATAAGAGCAGATTTACTAAAGAATGAAGGCATCCACCCAGGGTACTCATTGGAAGGAGACAGACTGCTATATTAAGGGAGGTTTGTAATACCCCGAACCTCGATTCACATCCCAAACCTACTCCAGGAGTTTCATGGAAGCGCTATTGGAGGATATTCAGGCGTGCTTAAGACATACCGGAGGCTTGAATCGGAGCTGTACTGGAAAGGGATGCATAAAAATGTAGAGGAGATGGTCTCCAGGTGCGATGTCTGTCAAAGGAATAAGTATATGGCAATGTCTCTAGGAGGCTTATTATAGCCCCTTGCTTTACCAAGACAGGTATGGGAGGAGGTGTCCATGGATTTCATAAACGGGCTACCCAAATCTGAGGGGTTTATAGTGATATTAGTAGTGGTGGACCGCCTGAGCAAATATGCTCACTTCATTCCCCTACAACACCGTTACATGGCAGTAACCGTGGCAGCAATGTTTATCAGAGAAGTGATTAGACTGCATGGAGTACTAGAGGCTATCGTATCAGACAGAGATAAGGTGTTTCTCAGTCATTTCTGGAAAGAGTTGTTTGGACTACAAGGGACAGTTTTGAAAAGAAGCACTGCTTACCACCCACAAACAGATGGCCAGACGGAAGTGGTCAACAGGAGCTTTGAAACTTACCTCAGATGTTTTGTATCAGAGACACCCAAGACATGGGCCAGATGGTTAGCTTGGGCGGAATATTGGTACAATACATCTTATCATTCTGCATCACAAATGACACCTTTCAAGGTATTATATGGAAGAGACCCACCTCACTTGGTGCATTTTGGAGAGACGATGATGAGGACATCTCTACATGGAAAGTTTATCGAAGACGTGGCCGTCGATCTACGGCCACGATTGAGTCTTTATATTTTTGAGTCTTGTTGAGTCTTTATTTCTTTTTGAGTCTTGTTGAGTCTTTATTTCTTTCATTAGTTCTATGTTTAGTTCCTTTGTTTTATGTCCCTATTTTACCCTTATACTTGTTTGTAAGCCTGGAGGGCATCATCGTCTTTATGTTGTGTCTTGGTGTGAGGCTATTTAAAGCCCTTCTATGTACTTTTTGAAGTAATGAATGAATATTAGAAATTTTCCTGCACTTGTGTTTGTTGGCTTGAGATTGAGAGCTTTTGAGAAGACTCCCTAGGAGAGGGAGAGTGCGCACTACCCACCAATCTAGACGTGTCGGATTCGTGGTCGCTTTGTGAATCTTTCTCCCCTTCTCTCCAACCCGCCGCCGGCCCCTCCGCCTCCTTCCACCTCCCCACGGAAACCCACCACCCCCCTACCACCTCACGGCCAAAGCCCCAACCCCCTTCCCAACCCACGGCCCTCCCCTTCCCTCCCTCCACCACCGGCCGTCCCCACCCCTCCACCCTCACCAAGCCGCCGGCCCACTACCCCTTCCCCCTCTCAAATAATTTCCTAATTTGGTTGGGTGTTGATTTGGAAAGAATGAATTCAAATTTAAATTTGAATTAACCTCCTTTCCTAATTTAGCCTACTTATTTTAGAAAAGTTACCTAACTTAATTTTATTAGAATATAATTCAAATAGGATTAATTTAAAGCTTTCCTAATTCCTAAATCCTAAATTAGGCAACCCCTAATTAATTCCCTAATCCCCTCTCTCTCTTATTAGCCGCCGGCCCCCATACCTTTGCCGCCGCCCCTCTCTCCCCTTCCCTCTCCCCAATCTTCCTCCAATCAACACATCCTATTTCCTTTTCTAATTCCTACCAAAGTTCAAAATCTGAAATAATTTCAGGTTTGGGAATTTGAAACCTACCTAACCCTAACCCTAGCTCTCCACGCAATTTTCCCTCCCTAGCCCTACCTTGGCCGCCCACTTCCCCTAGCCTTCTCTACTTGATTTTCAAAGGCAAAGCTCTAATCTCTTGGAAGGAACCTTTGAGGATAGCAAAGCTACATCAACTTCACCTCCTCTACTTCCTAAGAAGCATGAATGGAAGTCCGCCCATGGGATTCGGGCTTAGTGCTTGACGATCAAGACAATATAGACATACTCCGCTCCCCCTTCTTCGACATGGGATTTGGCTACGAAACTACCGTTGAAGAGTACTTGGAGAGGATCCACGTTACCTTGGTTGATACTCTCGACGATCAAAGGGCCAATGAAAAGTGGACTACTGTTGGTCGATTCACACCCGCCATTCCTCCGACGACTTCGCTTTTCTCCGTCAAAAGCTACTTCCATCGTCTTCTACACATCATTACCGGTACCCTTGGCAATTCAAAGGAGTTCCTCCGGCGACGATTCCTCTCTAAGTAAGGGTTGACTTCTCTTCCCTTTTCAATTCTCTATTCGTTTTTCTAACCTCGTAGGTAGTGGCAGAAGCGCAAGGAATTGCTCCACTTAACTCTTGCTAAAAGCTTAGTAAACGTAGGGGATGAGTTATTGATTTTTTATGTTGCTAATCTCATTGTTAAAGTAGGGATTTTGAATGAATTCTTACCATTATGCATGTTGTTGATTCTCTAGTTTATCTGTTTGTCCTAATGCTTGGCTAGTGATTTGGCCTAAACATAGGCATCCGTCTCTAGTTTTATTTTATCGTTCTACGGCTAATGATTGAATCCTTAATGCTCTAGAACAAGAAATCGTGCAATAATCTATTTCACTCATTTTAATCACGTAGTCCTGCATCAGACGATCCTCCTCTCGAATTGAGGATCAATTGTATCTTTTCTTTGTATTTGTTTTTACTTTGATTCCTATAATAAAAATTACTGCTTGGGGTAATTTTGTTACTGTATTTGTGCTCTTTTTTCTATTTTTTTCTACCAATTCCTGTTAGGTTTGCTTGCGAACTCAAGTATTCCCTTAGGGTTACTTGCGAACTCAAGTATTTCCTATCAAAGTGTCACTAATTATAATAAAGGATGCATCAAATGTCCCCAAAGACAACATCGGAAACAACAAACGTTTTCTAAGTCGACATAAAATGCATCACTTGATCATTTATATAACTTTAAATATTTTTAATTTATCGTATCACAAAAATAATTATATCACCTACTGCTAATTTATGGAAATAATTAAAAGTTAATTAAATTAAAATATCTCAATTAAATTTTCCATCCTTCCTATTGAACAACTATATTTTACTATTTAAATCAAAATAAAAGATTATGCTTTTATTTCTTGTCTAAATTTAAGCAGAAAAAGTAAAAAATTTCAATGACTTACTCCTTCCCCATCGTCAGAAATGGAGGCTCACTTTTTCTTCCTCCCGACAAATCCTGATCTTTCGATAGCCTCAACAATAGACAAATTCTCCTCCTACTTTTCTTTTCCACACAAATTCTATCTCTTTCTCACCTAAAATCTTCTCTTCCTATTGGTCCCTACTCCCAATTCGCTTTTTCTTTCTTTTGGATTAACGGGATTGAGCGAAATGGAGTTATTCCTTGTGAGGAGTCGCATAATTTTGTTTTTGAATGCATTACATCACTCGGTTTGCTCTCCCGCACTCGCCCGCACGCCCTCTTCTTTGTCTGCTAGCCACCTGAGCTAGGGCGCTACTTGAGGAAGAACTAGTTTGATCGAACCGGTTCAACAGGTTCTTACAAAATACGAGTTTATATGGGTTGGTTTTGTGTAGCAATTGTGAATTTGAGGATGAATCATCGTACATTTGCAATAATTGAAATATTTTTGAATGCATTCATGAATGAATTCATATGTGGATGAAGGGAAGGATGGATGCATGTCATGAAAGCTGATGGTTGACAACCTCTTCTCTATGGATGTCACATAGATGAATTTAATTTGGTAAAAAATTATTTGTCGTTTGGTAGGAGTGCCTTGTAATACTGAAATCATTGAACTAAAGGTTATTGTTAGTGTTGTATTATGTTCAGGAAAAAAGGAAGGGTGACCAAGAGTATGAATTGTCAAGTTAATGGTTTTTCTTTATATTGGGGATGAGGCTTGATGTGAAAGTAAGACAACTAAAGCATATATGTTTCCTTTTTGTTATGTATTTTGATGTTGGAGAAATATTTTCGTCAGACTTTGAAGGGCAATATCCAGTTAATTTTGTTTTAATGAATTCTTAAATTAGTGAAATCTTACAGTTGGCAAACGTTCTCTTGTTATATTATGGATTCTTGGTATGCTGAATTAACGATTGTTGGGATCTGTCATGAGATTTCCTTGCAATCTCTTTTAATGTTAGAGTCCTCATTTTGTACTTTGTTTATGAATTAGACCTAGACATTCCTAAGAACAGCTCAGGGTCCGGCTTGGCTTGAGAAAACCCACATAACCGTGCTTCTTCCTGACTGTTGTTGAGAAACAGTCCCGAACATCAAATTAAACTCTATGTTAAGCATCAGTTCTCGTCCATGTAAGTTGAGGGGGCTTGTCTGGTTAAAGACTTTGGACTGAGTAAGCAGGGCTAGGCCCAGGGTTAGAAGTATGAAGCCTGATCATACCCAGCCTGATTGTTGAATGCGTGTCATCATATTGCTGTATTCTGTATGATATACACTTATCTGGATTACTCACTCATTTGATATGCCGACTCTATTTCACCATATTTTTTATATTGCACCAAGTGATGTATGCATTTGTAGATATCATGTCGTGTGCTCACTTTTTTTATCCAATTATGCCAGAAATGTTTTTAATCATGCTGTGTAAGCTTTTTGCTAACCGGTACTATGACCTTTTAGGGTGTGGAACTATGACGAAGGAACAGCATTAAACAGCTTCGACAACCATAATTCATCAGACAGAGGAGTTTCTAAGCTATGCCTTGTGAATGAACTTGATGATAGCCTTCTTCTGGTTGCTTCAAGTAAGTTTCATTTTTCCTACGATTGTTAATAACTGTGTGATTGGTAACCGTTGAGCATGCAGCTTTGCTGTGTTTGGCTTTAAAATGATGTCAACTTGTATGCAGGTGAAGGTAATATTCGGATATGGAGAGATTACACTCTAAAAGGCAAACAGAAGCTTGTGACAGCATTTTCATCTATTCAAAGTCATAGATCGGGTGTTCGGGCTTCAAATGCTGTGGTTGATTGGCAGCAGCAATCTGGTTATTTGGTAGCACTTCTCATATGTCCTGATTTTATTGACTATTTCCCACTCTTTGTCATTCTTCTTTTATTATCTTGTCTCTTTGATGCATACATTAGTTTCTATCCTATATTCATTTACTCTCTTATCAGTATGCTTCGAGTGAGATATCCTCCATCTTGCTTTGGGATCTTGATAAGGAGCAAAATATTAGTTCCATTTCGTCTTCATCAGATAGCAGCATATCTGCACTGGTAAGGCCTTTACCAAACTCGTATATGGTATTTACAGTCTGTGATGTAGCAGTCTCTTTTGGTTTGTTTCTTTTGTCATTTGGGAACATAAATTAATTTGTTTGATTCCCTAGCAAGTTTCAGCAAAATCTCCAGGTTTTTTAGGTTTGCATGAATTTCTCTCATCATCTAAGTGATCCAGATAACTGAGTGACAGCCTAAAATCGTCCTCCCTTCTCTATGGCAACTACACTTCAATCTACCTTGTTGCTTCTCATTTATAGCAGCCCATCACTTATCCTTACTTACAAACATGAACCCATTCAGCCTTTCGTAATGTCTGCAGTCTACAGTTAATCACCACTCAATGAACATTGCACCTGATAATGCCAAACATTATAAATTTGCTGCTTCATGGTAATCCATAGATAAGCAGTGATAGGTAAATCCGTTAGCTGAATTGTCATTTCAATTTTCAGTAACTTTTTAATATCTTGAGCTTGTCTTGCCTTTTTTATGGTGGACATTGGTTGCAGTTGTTGGTGCCTGGATGCTTCCATACCTTTTTTATCTTTCAATCTTCCCTCTATACAAGTTTTCTTCTCCCAAATCCTGTCATTCATTTATGTTGGTTCGTGCAAGTATGTTATTGTTGTCTAGAAAATGCACTTCAGTCATCATGAGGTAGGTTTAAAATTTAGTCATGTTGCTGCAGTGTGCTCCCAAATACCATAGTTGTTGATATCACCCCAAACCTCCCAATGACAAATAAAACCGTGTTCATATGATCGGTTTTTCTGTGAAGTTCCATCTCTATGAGTACAGTGCGGGCTTATGCTATACTGCAGGAATGGCATTAATAATGAACTGCAAATTAGAAATATGGTAGCTTGGTTGATTTGTAGCTTCTTTTCTTGTGAGGATATACTGATAAAGAATATGATGTCCCTTTAGCTGTGAGTTGTCTGTTTTTTTTTTTTTTTTGGTGGTATTTCTGGGACACTTCACTCTTTTTTTTTATTCCTTTAAATCTTTTGGAGATTGTTGCCTTGGATTCTCATTTTTATATATTTTTTTGCTTTGACAGTCTGCTTCCCAGGTTCATGGAGGTCAGTTTGCGGCAGGTTTTGTTGATGGTTCTGTTAGAATATTTGATGTTAGAACTCCCGACATGTAAGCTCAATATATCATATTTGAAGGATGTTTGAAGCCTAGTATTGTTTTTGCTCATATAATCTTTAATATTTTTAAAACTATTATTCTCATGCTATGCTTCCAGAATATGCATTATAATATTATGTTTCTTTATACCAATTATGTGTTACTCGCAACTGCTTCTGTAGGCCTGTTTGTGCAACAAAACTGCATACTCAAAGAGTGGAGAAAGTTGTTGGGATTGGATTTCAACCGGGGCTTGATCCAACCAAGGTATTATCCACCTAGCTGTTTTTTGTTTGATCTTTTTCTGTATCGTTTTCAACTTCGTAGATTATTTTCGCTTCAATATTGTATAACCTCATAGATCCCTTCATGCGTGCTGGTTGATCTGGATATTTTTTGGTGGTGCACCAAATTGTTAACTATAATTTATTTCCGCAATATGTCAAACTTCTGCTTTGTGTTGAGTATAAAGTAGCAGTTGCTGCTATACTTTTATAGTTGATAATGTTTTGACATGAAATATTTTGAGCCAAGAAATGGGAACTCTTCCTAGCGCAATACCTTGAGAAATAAGGCTAAATTATTTTTAGAATGTTTTAGTATTTTGTATTATTTTAGGATATTACTTCTTTTTTATTTTGTTTAACCTTAGAGTCATCTTTATTTTAAATTCAATGATAGAGGATCGTAGGGCTTATGTGTAGGGTGTCAATATTTGACACGACTCGAAAACCCGACTCAAACCCGACCCGAAAATTTCGAGTTAAGGTCAACCCGTTTGTGAAACGAGTCGTGGTCGGGTTCGGGTTCAACAAACCGACCCGTTTCAAAATCGGGTCGGGTTCAGGTTGACCCGGAAACTCGAAAATGCCTCGGAAAATCGGTTTGCTCGCGTCTGCTGCCCGCTTTGCCCGACGCGTCGAGTCGCCAGGCCCGTCTCTTCGGACTTCACGTGCACGTAGTCGTCGCCGTCGCGTCTTATCATGTGAGTGAAGCCTCCGCTGCCGTGCTGCTGTTGCTGCGCCGATGCTGTCGCTGTCCCGCTGCTGCTGCTGTAGTGCTGCCGGAACTGGAAGTAGCGACGGGAGCTCGCTAGTCGCAATCTTCCTCACGAATCGGAGGTTGGGACAGTTCACCTACTTCGACGACATTCCTTCCGGTCGAATCGGAGCTCGAGACAGTTTGCCGGAACTGGAAGTAGCGACGGGAGCTCGCTATCTTACTCAATTTTGCGCGCTTCTTCAGCCAAATTTAATAAATTCGTGTCGGGTTGGGTCAACCCGAAAACCCGACGGGTCGGGTCCCGGTTAAACAAATCGACACGTTTACAAAAACAAGTCGGGTTTGGGTCAATTCTGGGTTCGATCTGAACTTGACCTGCAACCCGAAACTTATGTGGATTTAAACTTAAATTTAATTTGAATTTATTTTGTCTCCATATTTAATAAGTACGTGTTATTGGAATTATTTTATTTCCTTCTGTCGTACCACTCTCACCAGACCAAGAGTTCTGTAGTCAGGATTTCTCTATCCTCCCGATATTTCTTTCTTAAGGGAAAGTTACAATCCTGATTGTCTACTCATTATCTCACTCCAATTGCTAGTAGCAAGCTTCCTTAAACTCTATCACAATGGTTTTTCTGTTAGTTGTCGCACAACGCAATTACAAAGAATGAAAAAGAACAAAATTAAGAGACTCTCATCAAGGGCTCATCAAATTGAATTAAGTAGTTAGGCGAACTGTTTTATTGAAGTCGTTCTGGGAAAATAGCGTATTGAAACTCTGCTGTATGAGGCATAAGAAATATTTAGGCAGATATTTCTTGTTTTAAAAGGAAAAGGAATGAGATGGAATGAAAATAAACTTCGTGGAGAATACAGTGTTTAGGTTTGTTCACAAACTAGACTCAGTTATTTTCAGCTAGTATATTGTATTTTCATATGTTTTATGTTGCAAGTTCGCTATAAATGTATTACATTTTGTCATCTTTTGGTATAACTCAATCATGCTTCTTAAAATCATACTTCTACTTGTTATGTACTTTATGCACTGTTGTTGGTTATTTTTGTTTTCGTTTACCTATTTCATCGCCCTCTGACCAACATGATAAGCAGAATGCTTTATATATTTTGCTGAACATTAGATGTAGAAATTATTGAGTGATTAATTTTTTTGTTAGAGAGAAACTGTATTACCTTTGCGATGTGGCATGGTTGCAGATTGTCAGTGCGTCTCAAGCTGGGGATATTCAGTTTTTGGACATTCGAAACCACTCTGAAGCATATCTCACAATTGATGCCCATAGGGGTTCTTTGACAGCTTTGGCTATTCACCACCATGCCCCAGTTATTGCCAGTGGATCTGCAAAGCAGATCGTTAAGGTCTTCAGCCTGGATGGAGATCAACTGAGTATCATCAGATATTATCCTACTCTCATGGGTCAAAGAATTGGTTCTGTCAGTTGCCTCAATTTCCACCCTTACAGGGTCCTTCTAGCTGCTGGTGCGGCTGATGCTTGTGTATCCATCCATGCTGATGACAACTATCAAGCAAGATAAAATTCCAACCACGATTTCTGCCTATTGGTGTGATTTGGTGAATGTTGACATTTCGATCTTACAAGCGTGGTTGAATGCACATTGCACAGGAATTGAAACATCAAGCCGCAACCACTCTACGGTTTATCATTTCGCAGATGCATGTCTATCTGGCGTGCGCGTGAAAAGTCAATCTTAACAATATTCATTAGCCTCCGCTACAGAAAGTAGCATGTCGTCCAAGTGTTTCTGGCACCCAACATTGCATTCGGAGGCTCTCAAAAAATAAAGATATCTAGGTAATAGCTTGTACATAATCTTTTGCTGTATTTTCTAATTTCTTTTTCCTCTTTGTTCAATTTGTAAGTGTTATTCTCTTATTATAAACTATGATGGCCTCTATGGGAGCAGGGTAGTTTGCACTTGATTCCAATGTCCAAATAAATTTTTTTTCCCGAACCAATGTATGATTATTAATTATAGTAAAAAATTCACCCAGTAGATCTTAAAATTGGAGTTCCTTTGATCGCCAGATCATTTGCTGGATATTGACTTTTAATTTTTAATGTTACTTTCTACATGCGGCTGAATATTTTATTGTTTATGAAGCATTATATTTGCTCGTTCAGCACGTTTTGAGACGATTGGAATTGCTGTAGTACTGCGTCCTCTTTTGGAATTGCTGAAGTATAGTACCGCGTCCTCTTTTGGCTAGCCCGTTGTAATACTTGGCGGAAAGAATGGAAATACAAGCAACTATAAACAATAGAGTGAGAACCCTCATAAGCAATAAATTGTATAAAAAAGGGTTCTGAACTTTGGATCCTCTTCAATTATTAGTGATAGCGTGAATGGTCATATCGACTATACAATTTATGGATTTAATCTCGTCAAATGTGAATTGATAAAAACAAGGCTTTATGGATTTAATTTTGCTGCCTCATGGCATTATGGCTTTATGGATGGTGTTTATCGCGCCGTGTAGTGAATGTTGTTATGGGAGAGGATATGACTGGAGTCATGTTTTAGGAGGCAATTTTGCAGACTATTGTTTTGTTCATCAGGCGCAGTACTTCAATCTTGATCTCGTTCTCCCAATTTTGTTTGATATTCAGCTTATTAATCACCTTTATTTGATTAAGGGCCTTGACATACCTCTAGCTAGGTACTTCGCGGATAAGTAGGACAAGTAGTGCACTAGCCTTGACTAGCTCTCTACCCTCAGATTAGAGATAAGCCTCATGGTTATCTCTGTATGTTGGGCCTTATTCTCTACTCAATAATTAATCAAGAGTTCTTTTCCAGTCTTTGCGGCCCTTTTGGCTATCTTGAATATCTCCCCTCGGAAGCTAGATGAGATCTTCCAGGAGCTTTATTGCTGAAGACATCCTATCCTCAAAGAATATCAAGGTGCTTTCCATTATTGAAAACACTAAATGATTCGTGTATACATGCAATTTGCCTTCTAGGACTCGCCCTCCAAGCCGGCCCACGGGAGGAACTTGCTTGAGCAATTTAAGGGAAATGATACCTATTCGGAAGTTAAAGGACGACTTACTCTAATCAACAAGCATCATTCGCTTAGGCCTACTAGAGAACTCACCCAATATGCAACAACTTGGAGATTCCTCATCAAATCAATAGCTTTTCACTCACAACGTGCCTAGACTCCACTATTAGTCATTCTCTCTCTCCTAGAGCGACCATCATTCTATCCAAGCTCAGCTATAGGAAAGAGCCTACTCGACTCTGAGCTCTCCTTATCCACATCAACCATGGCCGATCCTTTCGACTATCATAGCTCTCTTGCCAGTTCTTTGACGATGACTCGAGGCTCAACACAGGTTACCAGTGACTTTTGACCAACTTTGAATAATCGAGTTGTTAGTTTTGTGTGGAATTTGATTGTATCTATCAATCAAGTTGTATTATTGAATCGGATCTCAATTCCATTCATAAAGATGTACATCTAGTGCTAGGAACCCCATTGAGATGAAGAGCACAAGCCACGATTCTGCGAGACAGAAGTCCAGAGTCAAGGCGTTGCAGGTACAACGCAACAGTGTTGCGAGTCGGGTTGAGCTTTTTTCTTTCTTGTTCTTTTTATTTCACTTGAAGGGTTGTGTCCTTTGCTGTAGTAGTGCGTCTTTTTTGTCTGTCTTAATTGTAGAACAATGTGAGTGAAGAGAGATAATGAAAGAGTGTGAGAAGAGAGATCTGCACTATTTTTCTTATTTCGACAATAGATTTCTTGGTGTGGTGTGGCTCTGTAGTTTTTTCTTGGTTTTGGGTTTTCCCACATTAAATCCTGGTGTTTATTTTTGCTTTGTTTCTTTTTTCTCGTTTGTTTTTCGTTCCGTGATTTTCTTCTCAACAAGAGTTACCCATGCTCGGTGCTAGCTCGCAAACTTGCTTGGTACAATGGACTCACCCCTTATTGAACTCGCTTGGTGTGCACTTGGCATCACCGAACTCGTCTAGAGACAGATCATCAGCCTCACCTCCCCCTTGCTAATCAAGGGATGACATGTATTAGGGGTGTAACGAGTCGAGCCGAGCTCAAGTCATGCCTAACTCAAGCTCGACTCGCCGGTCAAATTGCGAGCTCAAACTCGAGCTTAAAGTCGATTTGAGCTCAAAGGGTGTGCTTGAGCTTGGCTTATGATAATAAAGGCGGGCTTGTGAACTGCTTCGCAAGCTAGTCGTAAAAATGAAGGTAGAACTGGTGGTGATCACTGCTAGAGAAGAAGAGGAATGGCATTGTTGTTGTTGTAGCTTTTCTTTGGAGAAGAAGATGACTTGAGCGAAAGCTTGTTGGAGTAATTAATGAAAGATGCAGCTTTTTTGCCCTTGGGAATATGGCAACAATTTATTTATATATACTTTTTTAAAAAGCTGCAGCTTTTAAATAGTGAAAAGTCCAATTATTTTTTCAAAAAAAAAATCCTGATAGCAATTACTAGCCATCTCGCAAGCTCACGAGTCGAGCCTCGTCAAGCTCGAACTTGTGCTCGAGTTCATGGTTCAATAAGCTCAGCTCACAAGCTAATTATTGTGTCAAGCTTGAGCCGACTCGACTCATTTACATCCCTAACATGTGTTATGGGCGGTGCATGGCATTGTATATGCGATCTGTGTAGCCTTGTATTTTTTAATTTTTCTTTATATAGAATATTATGTAGCCCTCAAAATCTTATAAATAATTTAGAGATCTTATGACTTGTATTTTTTTCTGGTATAACGGATACTTTGTCAGTTTTGAGACATGCAATTTTTTTTAGTATCGTGCAGCTTCTCTCTCTCTCTCTCTCTCTCTCCATTCTCTCACAGGTTTTAGGGTCAGTGGCCCTCTCTCTCTGTTTAGACTTGCTAATAAGGTCGGATGTTTTTTACAGATAAATTTGAATCCAACAATGAAATTATTTTATAAGTTTTTTTGGGAAATTTTGGGGGTTATTTTATAATTTAAAATCTAAAAATGCTAAGTCTGTCACTTAGGCTACACAAATTTACAGCACCCGTGGGCATGTTGAAGTTGCCGATGTCGGCTTGAACCACAAAAGTTCATCTATTTCTGCTATTTGTAGTAGTGTAGCTAGTCTAACCTGAAGATGAAATATTGAAGTCAGGTTGACTCTTCACATCCTCAACTACAACATGATTAAAACCTCCAATTAACAAAAAATAGATAAAATATTGTATCACTCATAGCTTTTTCCAGTGTTCATTCCTTACAAAAGATGGTTGGGATTATGAGGTAATAAGCTGATGGATTGTCTTCTTTTCCAATTAGAGGCTTCTCCACATCGCGAATCCTTAAAATCTTTTCGAAGTACGTATTAACACCCATTATTATTAGAGACCCATCATGGATGGCCTCTATTTTGTGAACTTTTTCTTCAGATTATCTCATTCCTTCGAAGGAGAAGCGGGGTTTGTTAGTTGAAGTCCCAGAGAGCATATGGTTTTGCGACACATGCTTGTTGTAAGCTCCTTTTGCTTTTCCTTTTTTTTTTTTACCACTCTTCTTCGAACCTGCTGCCCTCTTGAATAACAATATCTTCTTTGGGGCCTTTTCTCTATCATTCTGCCTTTTCTCTATCATTCTACCTCTTGGTTGTTGGAGCATGTAGCAATTTGATTTTCACCTCAATTGCACTTGCCAGGACCATGGTCTTTCTCACCACTATCATAAACTTTTCTCATTTGATATTGTTGGGAAGATGACGAGGAGTAAACACCACGATAAAACAAGCAAGAAAGTAAAAGCAACGGAAAAGTAAAGGACACAAGGATTTAACGTGGAAAAATCCAAAATAGGAAAAAAATTATGGAGCCGCACCACACCCAGAAATCCACTATAAAAATAGGGAGAAATAAATATAGATCTCTCTTCTCTTACTCTCTCTTTTCTTCTCTTCTCACATGTACCGTTCTCAATGTTTACATACTCAAAATACAAGAGAAAGCCAAGTAAAATAACCCCAAGGGACGCAACCCTTTAGAAAAACAAGAAAGAAAATTGTTCAATCCATCTCGCAGCACTGCGGCGCCAGTTTGGGCGCTGCGGTGCTCTGCGCTCTGTCATTCAGCGTTGGGGCGCTCGAGTACGCAACGCTCTGATTGATTCGAGGCAACAGAACAATTTGATTGATCAACACAATCAGATTTCACACATAACAATCTCCCACTTGGAACTAATTGCAATCAATTCTTCTCTTGATATGTAACACCAATCATAGTACCGGTAATGTGGCTCACCCCTGCTCTCATCCTTCATGAAGACCAGTTTATCAATTGTCATCGTCTTAGTCAGCATGTATGCATAATTCTCAGTCGTGTGTATATTATCCAAAGATAACTGACCATCTTCCAGAAGCGACTTGATGAAATGATATCGAAGTTGGATGTGCTTCGTCATGGTATGAAATGCAACATTTTTGGCTAGATGTATAGCACTCATGTTGTCACTATACAGCTTTACATTCCTTTGCCCCTTGTTAAGTTCTGTCAAGAAACTTTACAATCAAATCATCTACTTGCTAGCCTCAGTGATAACAATGTACTCCGCTTCTATGATTGAGAGCGCAACAATCTTCTGTAACTTGGAAACCCAACTGACTATAGTCTTTCCCAAAACGAAGATATAACCTGTTGTGCTTCTCTTACCATCAAGATCTCCAGCAAGATCAGAATCTACATAACCTTGTAGATCAATCTCTGTACCACCAAAGCAATGAGCTTTGTTAACTGATCCTCTCAAGTATTTGAGAATCCACTTAACCTCCTCCTAATGAAGTTTTCCTAGGTTACTCATAAATCTGCCGACAACTCCCACTGCATATGCTATATCAGATCTTGTGCAGATCATAACATACTTCAAACTTCCAACTGCTGAGCATATATAGAGTTTTATTCATATATTCTTCCTCTGTTTCAGATTTAGGCGATTATTTCTTGGATAACTGAAAGTGACTACCCAAGGGGGTGCAAATTGGCTTTACCTCACTCATGTTGGAGTTTTTGAAGCACCTTTTCAACATGCTCTGTTTGAGATAACTTTAATATACCTGTACTTCTATCTCTATTGATTCTCATACCAAGAAATTTCTTTGCTGGACCCAGATTTTTAATTTCAAACTCATTCGATAATTGTTCTTTCAGACATTTTATCTTCTCCATATCTGAACCTACAACAAGCATGTCATTCATATATAAAAGCAGAATAATATAACAGTTATCAAAATGTTTGAAAAAACAACAGTGGTCTGCCTGGCACTTTGTGTACCTATTATCTTACATAAACTTGTCAAATCTCATGTACCACTATTTTGGTACTTGTTTCAGTCCATATAAGCTCCTCTTGAGCCTACATACTAGCTCTTCATTGCCTGTGATCACATATCCTTGAGGTTGCACCATGTACAACTCTTCATCAAAGTCACCATGAAGAAATGCTGTCTTTACATCTATCTGCTCTAGATGTAAATCCTCAACTGCTATCATGCTTTGTACGACTTTGATTGTAGTTATCTTCACCACTGGAGAGAAAATTTTAGTGAAGTCCACTCCTTAATTTTGCTGAAAACCTTTAACTACAAGTCTGGCCTTATAGCGCTTGCTACCATCAGGTTCTTCTTTCAGCCTATAAACCCACTTGTTCTATAGTGCTCTCTTGCCATTTGGTAGCTCTGTCAACTCCCAAGTTTGATTCAATTCAAGTGAATGCATCTCATCATCCATAGCTTGTTCCCACTTCTTTGAATCATCAACTTGATTTGCTTCATCATAACACTCTGGTTCACTACTATCTGTCAGCAATAGATAGTACAAGGAAGGAGAATACCTTTATACTGGCCTTGAGATTCTGCTAGATCTCCTAATTTCAATAGCAGGAGTCTGAGGTACTCTCTATGCTTCATCAGCTTTACCTTCTTGATCATCATCATCCTCTATCTCAACATATTTGGAAGAATCTGCAGGAGTCCCATTTCTATCCTTGTACATTTCACTTTCATTGAATTTAACATCCTTGCTCCTAATGAACTTTTGATTGTGATAATCCCAGAATTTGTAGCCAAATTCATCTGAACCATATTCAATGAATGTACACTTGATAGATCTTGGATCAAGCTTACTCTTAAATCCTGCATCAACATGAACATAGGATGAACAACCAAAAACTTTGAGGTGGGATATACTAATCTTCTTTCTACTCCAAGCTTCCTCAGGTAACCCCTCATTCAGAGGAACTAAAGGACCACGATTGATCAGATAAACTGTAATATTCACTGCCTCTGCCCAGAACTGCTTGGGTAGATGAGCATGTAATTTCATGCTCCTAGCACGCTTAGTGATATTTTTATTCATGCGCTCTGCAACACCATTCTGTTGTGGTGTTCTTGGGAGAGTGAACTCATGCTTGATCCTATTCAAAGCACAATACTCCTTGAACTCCTTATCACGATACTCGCCATCATTATCTGATCTGAGACACTTGAGCTTCAGATCTATCTCAAGCTCAACCATGGCCTTCCACTTCTTGAAAACATCAAACACATCTGACTTGTGTTTTAAGAAGTACACCCATACCTTTCTATTATGATCATCAATAAATATAACAAAATACAAAGATCCTCTTATAGAAGTAACTAGAGCAGGACCCCATACATCAGTATGCACTAACTCCAACTTCTTTGACTTAACCTTTTAATCGGTATTTGAAAAACTCACCCTATGTTGCTTGTCATATACACAGTCGTCACAAAAAACTAAATCTATAGATTTTAAACCATGAAGCTTTCCTTTAGTAAGAAGTGATTGTATACTTTTCTTACTCATATAGCCAAGCCTTCGATGCCAAAAATCTCCATCAACATCTGAATCTACTACTTTAATATAATATGCTTTTCTATTGATAACATACAGGGTGTCTTCAATACTGCCATGAGCTATAATCATAGCCCTTTTTGTCATCTTCCACGTATCTCCTTTGAATGATATCACATGGCCTGAGTTTGCATGCCGACTAACAGAAACTCAGCTCCTCTTCAGGCAAGACGCGTGCCTAACATTCTTAAGTTCCCAAATTGACCCATCTGACATTTTGATATTAACATCTCCCTATCCAATAATATTGCAGGGCTTGTTGTTCCCGAGATACACTTTACTCAAATCACCTTTAGTATAGTTCTTGAATGCCTCTTTGTTTGGACTTGCATGAAAATAAGCACTTGAATATATCACCCAAGGTTCAAAATTTTTCAGAGATAAAATCAGAGAATCTGACTGACATTCTTCTATAGATACATTTGCAAAATGATTTTTGTGTTGACCTCCATCATTGCCCTTCTTTGGAACTGTACAGTCCTTTTTCAAGTGACCCTTCTTTCCACAGCTCCAGCACACAACTTTTCTGATAGGAAATACTTGAAGATCTCAAGTGTTTCCTAAGGATCTAAGAAAACAGCAGAAAATCTCACCAAAAAAACACAATAAAATCTGAGAGAAACACAAGGATTTTCACTAATCAAGCAAAAGCAACAAACAAGATACAACGTTCTTCAATTCGAGAGGAAGAACAACTCTTCTAATCTCCGGCAACGCCAAGAGCCCAAGCAAGAAATCCTAGATCTCAAAAATGCATTCAAATTCAAGATACCCCTCCCTTTCCCCCCCATCCTCCTAATTAACCATAAAGGAGTATTACAAAATGTCTAAACAACCCTTCCCATTCAAAATTTCCCTCCCAAAAAGTCCACGGAACCTCCGCTCCCCTCCCAGGCGTCCGCCCGGCTGGTTCCGCCCGCTGGGTTCCCGCTCCTGGGCCGGCGGGTGTAGAACCGGACCGGTCCCTGCTGGACCGGTCCAGCCGGCCCCTCTTGGGCCGGCTTACGCCTAACATTACTCCCCTCCCAAAAACTCACCTTGTCCTCAAGGTGAAAAGAGGGGAATTGCTCTTTCACTCTTTCAAACGGCTCCCAAGTAGCGTCGAAATCAGGAAGGCCTCTCCATTTGATTAACACTTCTATGTTGCCCTTTTCATCTGACCGGACACCTGCAAGCTCTAGTGGTTCTAAAACCACTTCCAAATCTTCTGTCATAGTGGCTGGTAGTTCTGCACTCGCTGCATGATCCCCTATGGCTCTCCTTAGCTGAGACACATGGAATACTGGGTGTATAGTGGCTGAGGGGGGTAACTTCAATCTGTATGCCACTGCTCCAATCCTGCCCAAAACTTCATAGGGGCCAAAGTACCTTGGTGCCAATTTCTCATTCCTCCTTCTAGCCACTGTCCTTTATCTGTAGGGTCGTAGTTTCAGGAACACCTTCTCCCCTACTTCAAACTGCATGTCTCTTCGGTGTGAGTCTGCCTGCTTCTTCATGATCTGTTGTGCCCTCATCAGATGTTTCTTCAGTTCCTCCAGCACCTTGTCCCTTTCCTCTAAGTACTGCTCAACTGATGATACTGGTGTACTACCTCTCCCATAGTGCACGAGGTGTGGAGGATCCCTTCCATATAGCACTTTGAAAGGGGTCATCTGTGAAGCGGAGTGGTATGAGGTGTTGTATCAATACTCAGCCCAAGGCAGCCACCTTGCCCACAACCGCGGTGTTTCAGAAGCAAAACACCTCAAATAAGTCTCCAGACTCCGATTCACCACCTCCGTTTGTCCGTCTGTCTGTGGGTGATAGGCGGTGCTTCTCTTTAGAACAGTGCCCTGCATCCTGAACAACTCCCTCCAGAACTGGCTGAGGAACACTTTGTCTCGATCAGACACAATTGACTCAGGAACCCCATGCAGCCTTACAACCTCCTCCCTAATGAAAGCTGCTGCTATTGACACTGCGGTGTAAGGATGCCTCAAGAGGATGAAGTGTGCGTACTTGCTAAGTCTGTCAACCACCACCAAGATGACTGTGAACCCCTCTGATTTCGGTAGGCCATCAATGAAATCCATGGACACTTCCTCCCAAACTCTGTTTGGGAGTGTCAATGGTTGTAGCAGTCCCCCCGGAGCCATGGCCATGTATTTATTTCTCTGGCACACTTCACACCTTGCCACCATCTCTTCAACGTCTTTATGCATCCCCTTCCAGTAGAGCTCAGATGCTAGCCTCCTGTAGGTCTTCTGAACTCCTGAATGACCTCCCACTGCGCTGCAATGAAACTCCTGCAACAAGTGGGGAATATGTATGGAGGTTCGTGGCATCACAAACCTCCCCTGATACAATAGTCTCTCCCCTTCCATGCAGTAGCCCGGGTGACTACTCTTGTCCCTCCCCAGATCCTCCCTGATCTTTCTCAGCTCTTCATTCTGCATACTCTCTTCCTTGATGGCCCCCCCAATCTAGCATCATTGGAACTGACATTGCTAACTCCTGCAGTTCCCAAACACATCTGGATAAGGCGTCGGCTGCTTTGTTCTCCAAACCAGGCTTGTATTGGATCCCAAAGTCATAGCCTAGGAATTTGGATAACCACCTCTGATGCTCCTCGGTCACCATCCTTTGCTCTAACAGATATTTCAAACTTCTCTGATCAGTCCTCACAATGAAGTGTCTCCCCAAAAGATAAGGCCGCCACTTCTGAATAGCCAAGACAATGGCCATTAGCTCCCTCTCATAAACTGACTTCAATCTAGCCCTGGCTGACAGCACTTGACTGAAGTATGCTATTGGCCTGTGATTCTGCATCAATACTGCCCCCAGCCCATATCCCGACGCATCAGTTTCCATTACAAAGATCTGGCTAAAATCTGGAAGTGCTAATACTGGAACTGTAGTCATGGCTTCCTTTAGTTTCTCAAACGCCCGGGTTGCTGCCTCTCCCCATGAAAACCCATCCTTCTTCAGTTGCTCAGTCAACGGCCATGCAATAGCACTGTATCCCTTCACAAATCTCCTGTAGTATCCAGTCAGTCCCAAGAACCCCCTTAACTCCTTGAGGTTCCTAGGAGTGGCCACTTCTGCATTGCCTCTATTTTATTCTGGTCTGCCGCCACTCCTTCTTGGGATACCACATGTCCCAAGTACTCTACGCTCGCCTGGACAAAGCTGCACTTCTTCAGGTTGGCTTGTAACTGATGTTCCTGTAACACTCCCAAAACCACCTTCAAGTGCTCTAAGTGTTCCCCCTCAGTCTTGCTGTACACCAAAATGTCATCAAAGAACACCAGTACGAACTTCCTGAGATACGGTTTGAAGACCCTGTTCATCAAAGACTGGAAAGTAGCAGGAGCGTTAGTCAAACCAAAGGGCATTACCAGAAACTCATAATGCCCTTCATGTGTTCTGAAAGCGGTCTTGGGAATGTCTGCCTCCTTCATTCTGATCTGATGGTATCCCGACTTTAAGTCCAGTTTGGAAAATACCACAGCCCCAAATAGTTCATCGATCACTGGAATTGGGAACTTGTCTGGTACAGTGCCTTTATTCAAAGCCCTGTAGTCCACACAGAATCTCCAACTCCCATCCTTCTTCTTGACCAGGAGGACTGGACTAGAGAAATGACTTACACTTGGTCTTATGATCCCCGCCTCCAACATCTCCCGGATCAGCCTCTCTATCTCATCTTTTTGGATCTGAGGGTAGCGGTAAGGGCGAATGCTGATCGGTACCTCCCCTTCCTTCAAAGTAATGGCGTGCTCCAGCTCCCTCTGAGGTGGCAAACCCTGTGGGGACTGAAAAACCTCCCTGAACTGCTGTATGACTGGTTGCACTTCACACGGAATGTCTCCCTCTTCCCCCACACTGACTCTCTCCAATCGTTGCAGCTCCACCAAATATCCACCCCCAACCTCCTGGATGGTTCGGATCATGGACTTGAGAGACACCCCTGTCCTAGACAGGCCGACATCTCCCTGTATCACCATTCTCCGCCCTCCCACTACCAGTTCCATCCGCAGTTCCCCCCAATTCACCTTGGTCTCCCCCAAAGTTTGCAGCCACTTCATCCCTAAAATCACATCCGTACTCCCCAATTCTAAGGGAAGAAAATCCTCCCTCACCTGTATTCCCTGAATAGACAGCACCACTCCCCTACAAACTCCTCTACCCATCTCTACCTTCCCAGTGCCCATCATTACCCCATAGCCTCCTGTATCCACTAACTCCATTCCAAGCAGCTCAACAATTTGGGTGGAAATGAAGTTGTGGGTTGCCCCACTATCTATCAATACCACCACTTCATGGCCAGATATCACCCCTTTCACTTTCATGGTGTGACTCGATGTGAATCCCACCACGGAGTTCAGAGAGACTTCTGCCACATCCAGGTGTAACTTCTCCTCCTCTTCTGACCGGCACCCACCCCCCTCTTCGTCTTCCTCATCTTCACAAACGAGGAGAACCTGAAGAGTCCGGTCCTTGCACCTATGACCCGGCATGTACTTCTCATCACATCGGAAGCACACCCCCTTTGCTCTCTTCTCCTGGAGCTCCTTTTCCGTCAGTTTCTTGAACTGCCCTCCATTTCCTCCGCCTCCCATCTTCTCCTTCTGCACTTCCTTCAAACTCCCGGGGTTTGGCCCCTTGAAAGGTAAGAGGGTGGTCGTCATTCTGTACGATCCCCCCAAGTAATTTCCCCGAGCTCCCCTTTCGGACTTCTTCTGATCTTCCACCAGCTGTGCCAGTTCCATAGCCTTCCCTAAATTCCTCGGCTCCAACACTCTAACTGCTGATCGTATCTCTGGTTTCAGCTCTTTCATAAAGTTCCCTTCCAAAGCTGACTCCGAGATATGATCCAACTGGCTGGCCAAAAACTCGAACCTGTCGCGGTAATCCGCCACGGTCCCCTCCTGGGTCAAGGCAAAGAATTGCTCATAGAAGTCTCCTCGCCCATCGGCTCGGAAACGCTCTAGTAAGCATTCTTTGAACTCCCTCCAGTTCCGGATAGGCTCCCTCCTGTCCCGCCATTGATACCATGCCAGCGCCTTCCCCTCCAAACACAGACCCGCCGCCGTCAACTTTTCCTCCTCCGTCAACCCGTTGACGGCAAAGTACCGTTCCACCTTGTAAATCCATCCATGGCCATCCTCTCCCTCAAAGATGGGTATCTTCAGTTTTCTCACCTTCGGATCTCCTCCATATCCTCGGTATCCCCCGTATCCTCCCAATCCTCGAGGAGGAGGTGCTCTCCAAGTGTCCCGATCATCCCTCCGGCGATTATAGCCGAACCCCTCATCGTATTCCTCCCTTCTACCTTCAAAACCAGTGCCTCGGCGATGGAATTCCTCCCTTCTCCCGCCAAGATCAACACCCCTTCTGTCATATCCCATGCTCATCTCCTCTCTAGAAAGTGGTTCTAGAGGAGGCATGTCGTTCTCCCCCTCAAGGATCTCCACCTCCGGCATCCTCCTTCCCTGGGATGGGTTCAGATTTCCTCCTATGCCATGGCCGTCGGTGGTCTCCCTTACTTCCGATGTCGCCGGATTGGTCTTCATTTCAAGTAATTTCTTCATCATTTCCTCCATAGCAGAAAACCTCCCTTCCAATCTTTCATTGTTGGTGGAGATTTCAAGGAACTTCCCCTCCAGATCTGATTTCAATTGACCGAATTCGCCCTCCATGACTTCCACCTTCTTTCCGGCCATCCTTTCTTCCGCGAAACACAAGAAAAACTTCTCCGAATGCCAAAAAATCCCGCTGAAATTTCTGGATTTCAGCCGCCGATGGTCCCAAGTCGTTGCTCTGATACCAATTTGATAGGAAATACTTGAAGATCTCAAGTGTTTCCTAAGGATCTAAGAAAACAGCGGAAAATCTCACCAAAAAAACATAATAAAATCTGAGAGAAACACAAGGATTTTCACTAATCAAGCAAAAGCAACAAACAAGATACAACGTTCTTCAATTCGAGAGGAAGAACAACTCTCCTAATCTCCGGCAACGCCAAGAGCCCAAGCAAGAAACCCTAGATCTCAAAAATGCATTCAAATTCAAGATACCCCTCCCTTTCCCCCCCATCCTCCTAATTAACCATAAAGGAGTATTACAAAATGTCTAAACAACCCTTCCCATTCAAAATTTCCCTCCCAAAAAGTCCACGGAACCTCCGCTCCCCTCCCAGGCATCCGCCCGGTTGGTTCCGCCCGCTGGGTTCCCGCTCCTGGGCCGGCGGGTGTAGAACCGGACCGGTCCAGCCGGCCCCTCTTGGGCCGGCTTACGCCTAACATTTTCCTCTACCAAAAGTAGACTTTCTTCTCTTGGATTTAGATCTTCCTATGTTTGGATTTCTCTCTAAACCCCTTCCTCTTGCTTCAACATTCAGAGCAGAATTTGAAGATTCATCGTTCTCCCTCCTGCGAACCTCTTCATTAAGCACTAACCCCATAATGTTATCAAAGCTCTGCTTTGAACTTCCCTGAGAGTTACTCACAACGGTAACAAGCTCATCTCAGCTTTCTGGCAATGAAGATAACAACAACAATGCCCTCACCTCATCATTAAAATTGATGTTAACTGAACACAAATGACTCATCACAGTGTTCAAATTATTCAGGGGTTCCACCATTAGGGTGTTGCCAACATCTTCATATTGAATAACTTCTTCATCACAAACACTTTATTTGAGGCCGATGGCTTCTCATACATCTTAGTCAGTGCAGTCATGAGATCAACTGTAGTCTTTTCATTTACGATATTGAATGTAACAGATGAGGAAAGTGAAAGTCGTATCAATCATAGTGCAGTTCAGTCAAGAACCTTCCATTCCTCCATAGTCATAGAATCTGACTTCTTGGTGATTCCTTTCAACGATAAATACAACTTCTTCTGATACAACAAATCTTCAATTTGCATCCTCTAGAATGCGAAGTTCGAATCATTGAACTTTTCAATCTTGTACCTTGCTTCGGCCGCCATTACTCCCACTCAATCTGAAGAACCTTGCTCTAATACCAGTTGTTGAGGAGATGATGAGGAGTAAACACCACAATGAAGAAACAAGCAAGAAAGTAAAAGCAGTGGAAAAGTAAAGGACACTAGGATTTAACATGAAAAATCTTAAAATAGGAAAAAAAAAAAAACTACGGAGCCACACCATACCAAGAAATCCACTATGAAAATTGGGAGAAATGAGTACAAATCTCTCTTCTCCCTCACTCTCCCCTTGCTTCTCTTCTCACATGCACCGTTCTCAATGTCTACATAATCAAAATACAAGAGAAAGCCAAGTAAAATAACCCCAAGGAATGCAATCCTTCATAAAAACGAGAAAGAAAATCGTCCAGTCCGTCTCACAGCGTTGCGGCGCTCAAATCTTCGTCTTGATCTGCTGTGTCGCCATATCTATACCGCTGCGGCGCTTTGCTTTCTGTCGTTCAACACTAGAGCGCTCGGGAACTCAACCCTATCCTATTGAAATAGTGTGGCTCTTGAGGATCATTCAGACACTACTTGATAGTAACATCTTCCAAACTAATAACTCGATCTTCAGTGATCTTTCTCAAGTCATATACTGTACTCCATACATAATTCATTTTGCTGGCAACTTGAACAAATTGTCCAACTTCGACAACCTTATCCCAACAAGCCTTTATTGTCTTCTCCTAGGATTGCATTTCACCTTGAAGAGCATGAAGTTCTTTTAGCTCATTGAAGTTTGTGTTAGAAGGCATAACATAGCCTCCATTATCTTCAAGAAGACCTCATCATCTCTTGAAAAATCCTTCTCTCCATAGCCACCTTAATTGCCTCCTTGAAGGACTTCAAGTGTTGAATCTCCATGGCTTGCCTCGCTATGATTCCTTTTAGTTCCTACATTGTGTCATTCTAAAGCTCTAGAACATTATGTTTTAAAGTTGGGGATCCGCACCCATCAAATATTTTGGCATAGATAAGTCTTATCAAGCATCACCACAATAGTCTCACTAGATTGAGTCAGATGCTCAATATTTTAAGGAAATATCTTCTCTTTCTCAGAGGGTGATTCTTCAGCCCCAAAACGCTTTTCTTAACTCAGTCTGAATGGTGATAATATAACCCCCTTCTTCTCCATTGATCTAGTACATCTTTGTCCACTCCAATGGTGATTTCATCCGCACAATATTCTTTCATTGCAAAATTAAGATATCTTGAAAGATCGTTAATTATCTTTCCCGTTTCTGGTTCCTTCAACATAGGTTCATAATCATTTAGAAGAGCTATAATAATGGTCCCTATTGCAGTGACATTTTTATGTTTTTATTGTATTACTCATACGCATTTACCTCTTGCATCATCTATAGTGACAACTTTTTGAACCTCCTTAAAAGGTTTATCTAGCTAATAGAGCTCTTTCCTTCACCTTTAACTTTAACTTGTGGGTACTACTTAGAATGATGAATGTATAATGTTTCATGGTAATAATAAGGGGAATGCAAAAAACCATAGGATGGAGTCATTTTCTCTTGGTTTATTCTTATTATGCTTTGATTTATGAAATTTCAAAATGAGGAGAAAATGTCATCCTAAAAATTTTTACCACCTCATAGTTAAATTCGACACTACACATGAGAAGCATATAACCCTTGATAGTTCAACTTTTTCTTACCAGCTTAGGATGAGCTTTGGGATTCTCCTTAGAGATTCCCTCATGAAGTTCCTTTGATGCATCCTTAGGAAATCCCCTCATGAACATCCTTAGAGAAAATCCTTTAACATTTTTCTTCGTGAAGGTTTAAGCTCAACTAGTACAATAATGATCTCAAAAACACCTCAAGTCATTTCAATAGTTTAATGCCCTTCTCTTCGATAAATTTTAATGATTCATAGAATGTGGCAAACCAACATATATAGAAAACTAATCATGTAATTATATATTCCTTGGGTCTTCTCACCTTGTTTACTAGCACTGTTCATTCACTCTAATAGAAGTATTGCAACCACTTCAACCTTTTGGTAGCATCAATGTCTTCCGTGGGCTATCATAATTTACCTCAAGCTTAACAAAAAAAATC
Organism: Dendrobium chrysotoxum; assembly: GCA_019925795.1. Lineage (NCBI taxonomy): Eukaryota > Viridiplantae > Streptophyta > Magnoliopsida > Asparagales > Orchidaceae > Dendrobium > Dendrobium chrysotoxum. Next base: position 22,518,654 of record CM034308.1, read on the forward strand.
ATTATAACTAGAGGTATTGCCAAATACATACATGCCTATAGATACTAGCTAATATGTAGTAAAAAGTTGCTTTTGATTCAAGAGATAGGTAGAATGAAGAGAGATAGTCATTTTAGTCTATACTGCATATGTTATTTTCAACCTTCTGTAGTTGTCACTTAGAGCTCAATCACTTCACTTTTTCCTTTTTTATGGAGTATTTTCTTCCTATTTCAATAAAAACTTTTTTTCTCACTTTGTTATCCTCATGTGATGAGCTCAAACAAGAAAGATTCTTATAATTAATGTAGGTCAATCGAATGAATCACTCCAAAATGTGTGTGATATCTTAATGTGTTTCTTTTCTCTGTTCCTCGTAGAATAACTTTGGGAATCATAGACCTCCTATCACAGGACTGATGCATGCATTCTTTATCAAGTCAGCAAAGTCATCATTAGAGCCTGAATATGACTAAATAAGTCTCCGATTATAGATGATTTGAATAGTCTACAAATCAAAACTCATCAATCCATAAGTTAGTTATTTTAGACCTTGAGCCTCCCAGAGTTGAATTACATAAATCACCTATAAGCTATACCTTGGCCGAACTAAGTTATTGAACTCACCAAGGACTTATAAAGTTGCTTACTTGATGAGTTCACTCATGTAAGAAACTTCACCACTCGCCTTAAGTACGCAATATCTACTTGGGAGCTCTCTTCAATAGAACTCACCAAAGGGTATTCTTTGTTGATCCGTAGTTTGTTCGAATTTTTCATCTAACAAACAACTAAAAGTCACATTTACATGTTACAAAACTAAGCATACCAACTTCAAGTCATACAATTTCTATGTAATATCATTATGCCGCCAATTCTATAATGATGATTTTGGCTCTCCTATAAATATGGGATTAAAAGTCATGTATGGTCATATAAAATCTGTGACTTAATTTTAGCCTTTGCTGAAATTATCTCTTTGGTCTCTCTTAAACTCTCTCCTAAAATTGATATAATAATCTTTTTAAGCTTTTATCTATACATTATCATTGTAACTCAATTTCATTCACCAATCTTTGCCAAAAAGGTTAGATCGATTTGTTTTTGTAGACAAATTAGTTCAAAGAGAGAGCCCCCAGACTCAATATATCTCTATCTTCTCTCACTCGTCAAGCTCGGTTCATATTTGTTGTAGAATCCTATCATTTTAAAGGATAGCATTATATGCCATATGTAATTTTTTTCCTATTTTATTGATGCATATTCAATAAACAATAAATCTCATTAAATCCACACTATATGTTATGAAAACTTCCGATTAATTTCATGGATGATTCAATAATCTTACAAAAACACATCAAACTCTATATTGCTATGTGCCAAAATTTTTGAAGAAGATGTTTATCTTAATTTTTTAAGGTTATTCAACCAATTGAGTTGTAGGACTACGAAGAATTAGTATTCACCATTTCAGAAGGGATACATCCCAAATACTAATTCATGCTTATAGTTAATCTCAATATCTAATTTCATGTTGTGAAGTAACATCAAAGTTTTTTTTACATCCCTTAATAAAAAATAATTCATAAATATTTCCTCTTAAAAGAAAAGTTCAACATAATTCCTTAAGCATAGATTAAAAATGATGCTTACCAACCAACTTATTATACACTAAGCTTTAACAAAAGATGCCTATAAAAATAAAATAAAAATATGCTAATTTTGTGACTATCAAGTACCGCTTTTATTTGTTAGCCCCTTCCCTCCACAAGATATTGCTCTCTGGAGCTTTTTCTACGAACGACTCCCCCCGATCCTCCAACACCAAAACCCTACCTCTTTCTCTATTTTTCCTCCTCTCCTTCCAAACCCCCAGCCTTCTACCTTCCTTAATTGAAAAGGTATTTTGACCTAAAAAAACCCCAACTCTTCATCTTTCCTTGTTAATTATGTCCAGATGTCTGACAACCTTGCTTACATCTTAGAGCACGAGGTTGAAGAAGGTGCTATGGAGCGGAACTTATCTTTGATCGGGTACGCTATTGGACGTTGTCCTAACTACGAAACACTTCTTGGAGCCATTAAAAAGCCTGACAGCTTAAGGGAAGTCTCTCTATCCTCTTCCTTAACGATGGTATCTTTCTGTTTAAGTTCTCTTCTTCTGATGATTTTGAAATGGTTTGGTCAGGAGGACCTTGATTTTTTTGTTTTTTTTGGGGGCAAATCTTTCATTTTTAAGAAGTGGTATGTGGATTTTTTTTCTAAGAAAGATGAGTTTGATTCCCTACCCCTTTGGATAAAAATACATAATATGCCTTTGGCTTGTTGGAACTCGTCTGGTTTTTATAAAATTGCAAGTCTTGTTGGTATTCCCCTTGCTGTTGATAATCTATGGCTGAAAAAAAACTAGACTCAAGTTTGTAAGAGTCTGTGTTCAAATTGATAAATCCTCTAAAGCTTTTTGATGAGATAACTGTTAGTGTAGTATGATTGGAAACCTCTCCCTTGCCCTGGATGTGGCTCCTTCAATCATCCACAATCTCTCTGTCCAAACACGCAATTATTGTCCTCTTCTTCACGTCCACCCCACTGACCTCCCAGAGGAAGAAGTGGGAGTCTAAAATCACATAATCACTCAACTAAGTCAACCCAAGATCCTCCCAAGGCTGAAAACCTCCCAAAGCCCTCTATCACTAATGACCCATCCACCTCTTCAATGCATGACCCTCACCCTTCTACTACCACTTCTTCTCTATTTAGAAGCTCTATCCCTAATCTAAATAACCGTTATACAGATCTTACTCCACCAAATGATCCTCCTGCCACAAACCTTCTTCTCAATAAATTCTCAGCCCTGGTGTCTGGGCTAGATGACTTCTCTAATGCCTCTCTAGAAATTCAAAATCAACTGCACAAAATCATTCATGCCTCTAAAGCCAACAAGGCCCCATCATCTAAACCTAATGACAATCCTAAGGGCCAAAAATTTCCCTCATCTCCCCCTAAATCCAGTAATAGACCTAGTGAGGGGATTGTGACTTTGGGCGATCAAGTCATTAATAAGAGTACACGTTTTAGATATCTTGGATCTATTGTTCAGAGTGATGGTGAAATAGATGGGGATGTTATCAGTAGAATTCAAGTTGGATGGTTGAAGTGGAGGAATGCATTGGGCTTGTTGTGTGATAGAAAAGTCCCCCTTAAACTTAAGGGAAAATTCTATAAGATGGTGGTGAGACCTGCAATGCTTTATGGTGCAGAATGTTGGCCATTAAAAGAGAAGCATAATACTAAGTTATGTGTTGCGGAGATGAGGATGCTTAGGTGGATGAGTGGATTTACTCTTAGAGACAGGATACGAAATGAGCATATACGTGAAAAGGTTGGAGTAGCTCCAGTGGAGGATAAGATTAGAGAGAGTCGCCTTAGATGGTTTGGTCACATAAAACGGCGGCCTTCCGATGACCCAGTTAGGAAAGTAGAGGTATTAGATTTGACTTATGTTAAGAAAGGTAGAGGTAGACCTAAAAAGACTTGGTTAGAAAATATTAGAAATGATCTTTCTCTATTAGATATAAACGAGAATTTGACTTTGAACCGGACACAATGGAGAAAAAGGATTCATGTTGCCGACCCCACGTAGTGGGACAAAGGCTTGTTATTATTGTTGTTGTTGTCCCCCTAAATCCAAATGACCAGTGTTAAGCTTGCTTCATGGAATGTTTGAGTCTTTCATGGTTTGGATAGGGTTCTTACTTGTTGGAGCCTTATTACTTCCTATTGCCTTGACATGGTATCCATTCTTGAAGCAAAAGTTAGTCGGTTAGTCCTAGTCTTTTAGCCGATAACTAGTTTTGTTCTTCTCATATCTTGTTTTCCTCTGAAGGAAGTTGCAATAATTTCCATTTATCCAAGCCGGGTGATATTTAGATCAAATGGAGTTCTGGCAAAAATTTTTTTGTACCCTCTTTTATCAGCTCCCAACTCATCCATGGTCGGGTGGTTATGAATCCTAATGTGCATTTTTGACTTATCTGTGGTGTATGCTTCTAATACTCCTTATGGTAGGAGCTCTTTATGGTTTGATCTGTACTAGATTGGTTCCAACACCTCTTCTTCTGACTCCCCTTGGGCTATTATGGGAGATTTTAACTGTTGCAGAACTCAGTAAGATAAGATTGGTGGTGTGCCCTTTCCCACTTCCAATCTTTGGGAGCTTAACAATATGGTTTTTGATAATGGTCTGTTTGATCTGGCTTCTATTGGTCTTCACCACACTTGGTTTAATAATCAGCGGGACAATCCTATTCACATCAAACTGGATAGGGTCTTTGTGAATGACCATTGGTTGCATAGGTTTTCTACATCCTCTTTCAAAGTTGATTGCCCTTACTCACCAGATCATTCCCCTATTATCCTTTTTTCACAACCTCCTGTTCATAAAGTTTCTAGATTTTAATATAAAAACTATTGGGCTAAAATCCCTGAGTTTTGGGATGTTGTCATTGAGGCCTTCTTTGAAAACTATTTTTTGGATCCTATTTTTGCTCTTTATGTTAAGCTTAAAAGTTTAAAATCCAGAAATAAAGGAAAAAAATGGCAATCCTCTACCTTCCTCTCCTCTTCAATTAAAGCTTTGGAGGCTCAACAAATGGAATGCCTTGCTTTTTTGGACTCTGATCCCACTAATATGTAACTCAATTCGGCTGCAAAACTTATCTCTCAGAATTTATCAGATTTTTATGATGCTTGGGCCTCGTAGGTGATTCAAAGAGGGAAAAGTCGTTGGCTATCTCACGGTGAAGATGACTTGAAATTCTCATATGGCAAAATTAAAGGTAGAAAGAACAATAATTTTATTTGGGAGCTATCTACTGATCTTGAGACCTATTCTCTTGATGACATTGCTTCTACTGCTATTAGACACTATCAGTGCCTTCTAAATACTCCTGCTCTAGCCTCCAATCAATCAATTCCTACTAGCAACCCCATCCCACGTAATTCTGATGAGGAATTAAGCAGACGGTTTTTAATTCTCCTAAATGCTCGGCTTTGGACCTGATGATTTTCTTGTTGAATTTTATTCCTCCACCTGGAATGTTAACTGGTAAAGCAATATGTGAGGCTATTCATTATTTCTTTAATAAGAGCTACTTGCCTAAGAAAGCCAGAGCTACGACTATATCCCTTATTCCCAAAAGTTCTTCTGTCGGTAACATTAAGGACTATAGGACGATTTCTCTTTGTAATTCCTTTTACAAACTCATTGCCAAACTTCTTGCTAATAAACTCAGAAAATGTATGGCTCACCTTATTGACCTGTCTTAATCAGGCTTTATCAAGAATGGAGTTTCTACTGATAATAGTCTTCTTGTTGTTGAACTTTTATCTGACTTCAAACATGATAACAATTCTAACTTTTTCTAGCCAAATTCGACATCTTTAAGGCATTTGACATTGTTAGCAGAGAATTTATCCTTTCTAGGCTTCATGAAAAAGGTCTTCCTAATATTTTTATTGGTTGGATAAAAGCTTGCATTGAGAATGTTCATTTCTCTATTTGCATTAATGGTTCTTTGGAGGGGTTTTTCAACTCCACTTCTGTCCTCAGAAAAGGTTGCTTGTTATCTCATCATCTTTTTTGCATTGCTATGGATGGACTCTCTTCATTGTTTAACAAGGTTGTGATGGATGGCTCTTTTCTGGCATTCAGTTTGGTAATTCTTGTATTATTCATCATCTCTATACTGATGATCTTCTGGTATTTGGAAAAGCAACTGTTGACTATCTTCAAGACTTGAACAATATTCTTATTGTTTTTGGTGAAGTTTCTTGGCTCAAATTCAATGCCTCTAAGAGCTCCATTATGTACTCTAGGTGTCATGGTAATAATGCGACTCTTTTTACCATCCTTAATATTTTTGATGAAATCTCTATTACGAGATATCTAGGCATACCTATTCCTGTCAAAAGGCTTAAGATTAGGGATTTGCAGATGTTAATATTCAACGTCTCTTCCTTATCAGATGGGTGGAAAAGTAAATCCCTCTCCCTAGCTGGTAGGTTGCAATACTTGAAATTCACAATTTCTAACACTATTGCATATTGGATTAGAGGGGCTATTATAACTAAAACTTATATCAAACATCTCAACAAGCTGCGTGCTACATTTCTTTATCATAGTGATATTCACTCCATGAAGCTACATCTGATTTTCTAGGAAACTACTTGCACTTCTAGACAGAATGGGGGTCTTGGTATGCCTTTAATTCCAGATCTTGTTTTTTGTTACAATTGTGCTTTGATTTGGAGATGTATCTCTTCTACTTCTCTTTTTAGTTCTTATTGCAAAACAAAATGTTTGTTTATGAAATGGTAGCATTGTGAAAGGCTCAAATTGATGAAATTCTATTAGTAACACAGCTGCTCTTATGAAAGATGCTTTGAATTTTTTGGTTCAGCCAAACTCTAATTTATCCTTTTACTGGGACCCTTGGATTAATGGCAAATCCATTGCCAATTTAGTGGAAGGTTTTATTTCCACGACTAATTTTGATGGCAACTTGGTGTCTAAATTGGAAGGGTTCTGCTAGTCCCTGCATCAAGAATTTTATCAATTTCTTACATTCTAATGCTGTTTCTCCTATTTCGGCAAATATGTTGTGTCATAAAAGGCAATCTCTACGTTTTTCTGTTTATAGCTGGCTTTCATTAATAGGAGGATTGAAATCTACTGATAATTTGATTAGGAGAAACATTCTGAATGTGTTATTTGCTTTTGTTGTGATGAAAGCGTGAATCATCTTTACTTTGAATGTGATTTTACTTTCCAACTGCTTTGCAATATCCTACCCTGCTGCAATTTTTTTTTTTCTCTGAGGCCAAACCTGGAGCGAATGCTTGATTTTGTGGCTGATCGTGTGGATATTCCAGTTGGCATAAAAACTGGCCTCTATTTATCTATTTGGGCCTTTGTTTATTATATCCGGAAAGAAAGGAATGAGAGAAAGTTTGGAAAGATTTAGTATAGCCTCACTACTATTTGGGTCAATATTGGCAAAACTTTCTACTATCTCTCGGGCATTAAATTGGATGGCTCTTCTCTGGCCTTGCAGCATATATATGCTTCGATTTTGGCCTCTGGACAATGATGACTGTTTTGTGTCACTTAGATACCCTCCCTGGAAGGTCTTGGAATCTCCTATCGCAATCGAGAGTGATGCTGATAAAGAATTTTTTATTCTCTAGGTATTTTTTGCTGCCTTATGAGTTCAGATTTTGTCTTTATTGTTTCTTATTTGTTTTCCTTCTTTGTTTGTGAGTTAGGCTTATGGCATTGCAAGTTTTTTCGTTTGCAGCTCTATACTCAGAGTTAATACTCCTGTAATCTATTTACATAAATGAAAATGGGCTAATTCCTAAATTATTCTAAAAAAAAATCTAAACTTATTTTTATATATTTTATATTTTAATAAATATTATAATGTTAGGCCTTTACTTTAGAGACGATCAATACTACCACTGATCTTCAAAATAATAATAATTTTTTTGACATTCTCATGTACAATTAATTAAATGATCCAATGCAGGAATTAATTTCCCAAGCAATGTTCCAATTCAAGCCCAAGGAGTTACTAATAACTAATCAAGTTCATACATGAAAAAATACTAATAAACAGGTTATTAAACCTTTATTTTATGCTATACGATAAGCTTTGTTAGTTGAGAATTTGACTATCAATTAAAAAATCTTAAGTTCGAATTATATATATAATATGTATGAATTTAATTTAATTAACCTAAAATGCTCACTCCTTTGAGAAATCATGCCAAAATTCAAATGCCAAAAACAGCTTTACATTACCGTTAGTAATTCAAATATCAAATCAACTGAATTTTACTGACCCTGGATTTTTTTGGGGAAATTTGGGGGCCAAAGCCCATTCATTCAAGAAATGAAGAAGTTACAAAAATAATGAGACTGCTAGCACAGCGAGTAGCAGACATCCAAAAAATTGATTTGCCAATGCAAGCACCTATCAGCCCAAGGGCTGCTAAAGAAAAGAAAACCTTTAGAAATAAAATTGAAATAGGCAACAGCAGGGCTCAGAAAAGCAAACCGCGTGTAGGCATCCAAGCATTCAAAATCATCCAGAAGGATGAAAGAGCCGTCCCCTGGTTGCCGGAAGGCCATCCAAGGGGAGGAGAAATGATTGCATTCATCATCGCCCTTCAAAAATGGGGGTGACCTGGTTGCCATAGAGGCCATCCAGGATGTTTAGTGAAGCGACGGTGGGTCGATTGGCTGCACAGTTGCCATAACAGGCCTTCCAAGTAGAAACCCGCCAACAGAGAATCCCAAAGCAGGTGGTGTGACTCAGCGATTTCTTATCGTATGAGAACATTTCCATTTAAGGGACTTGAGATACACAGCACGTTTAATTTTTTCTGCAGTCAAAGTATGGCAATCAATGGCATTGCCAAATAACCGGTCATTTCTAGCTCTCCAGATGAAGTAGACAATCGCACAGAGAAGAAGATAACACATATTTTTCCTGCTATTATCTCTCTCCCAATCATCAAAACCGTGTAAAACTTGCCAGATGTTTGGACGTAATAGCATGCCAGTCATACGGGGAAAAACCAACTTGAGAATATCAAAAGAGAAGTCACACTCAAAAAACAGATGCTTGTGGCATTCACTCGAATTCTTGCAGAACACACATAGGGGATTAACAGAGAGGCCTCTATGAATAAGGTTATCAGAGGTTTTGAGGCCTTGTTTGAGTGCCATCCAGGTATAAATAGAGAAGCGCAGAGCGTAGTGTTTGTGCCAAACAAAATGAGACCAATTGACCTTTTCATGGTCCTTGAAGAAGGCTTTGTGGAAAAATTTGAAGGAGGGCTTAGCCTTGTTAGAAAGGTAGCAGTTCCCAGTTTCATTGGAGATGGGGACAGAGGAAATAACGTCAGCCAGATAAGTGGGGATAGCAGGGGGCAGGTTCCAATTGCCATTAGAGATGAGTGAGCTTACAGATAAGCTACTCGGCTTGATAAGGTAATCCAAGTGATCGCGCTTCAAAAGCTCAGCAACAGAAGACCCAAAGCACCATGGCTCCCAGAAGAAGGAGATGGTAGAGTTTGCATTAAGTCTAAATTGGATAGTATCGGGCAGTTTTGAGGCCACCTTACATAAGAAGTTCCAGTAGACAGCCACCTTCCTAGTATCAGTGTTCCAAAAGGACACATATTTAGCTTTCCACCAAATAAAAAGATAGCTGTTAATGTTATAAAACCTCCAGATAGTAGAACAACCAAAAGCATAATAAAGTGAGCCGATAGTAGGAATGCCCAAGCCCCCACAATATTTAGGCAAACAGGTGTCTTTCCAGGAGATGATGTGGAGCTTTTTCTTGTGTATGTCCCCGTAAAACAAAAATCTGGCACAGACGCTATTAATCACCTTGCAGCAGCCTTTAGGGATAATGGTACCTCTAGCCCAGTAAGCCAAAACATTATAAATAGTGTATTTGAGAAATTGAAATCTACCAGCAAGGGATAGGTTTTTTGCTTTCCAACCATCCAAAGAGCTCTGAATTCTGTGCAAAAGAGGCTGAAAGTCACAGTTTTTTAGACGCTTGCAGAAAATAGGAATGCCCAGGTATTTGATGGGAGAGTAGGCAATTGGGATGTTCAATAAGTTGGAGATGGCCTCCTCATCCTTCACATTATTAGAGAAAAGAATAGTGCTTTTGGAGCTGTTAGTGTAAAGACCCGAAATGCCAGCAAAATCAAGCAGAATTTTATTGAGGGAATAAGCATTCTCAATAGTGGCCTTGCCGAAAACAAGCAAGTCATCAGCATATAGGAGATGAGAAATAGAAACATTACCAGCCTCAATGCCGCAGAATGAGTTGTTAAGCAAGGCATCTTCAAAATGATCAGAAAGACTATCCATGACCAAGCAGAAAAGGTAGGGAGAGAGAGGACATCCTTGTCTAAGACCCGAGGATGAATTAAAATATCCTTCCAAAGCCCCATTAATAGAAATGGAGAAATGAACATCAGTGATGCAGCCTTTGATCCAAGAAACAAAGGTAGCAGGAAAACCTTTGGCAATCATACGGTTTAGTAGAAATTCCCTGGAAACAGTGTCAAACGCTTTGTGTATATCGAATTTAGCACAAAAAAATTTTCGTGTAGCATTGGCATTAAGTTCCATAAGGAGGTCAGAAGCTAAGAGGATGTTATCAGAGATGAGCCTATCCTGGATGAAGCCTGCTTGGCTCGGGTGGATAACAGCAGGCATAACTTCCCTCAATCTGTTAGCCAGAATCTTGGCAATAATTTTGTAAAAGGTGTTGCTGTTTTGATTGAAAAATATATGTTGTTTTGAAAAGAGGTTTTAATTTTCTTTGGGAAATATTTAATTTTTGGAATTTTAATATTTGAAATCGAACACTTATTATGAATGATATATCACCTCAAAAGATGAACATATCGTTCCCTAATAGGTTCAGATTATAAATCTTTGAATTTATCTGATTATCATAATCAAACTCAAGGAGAAACAACATACGATCTCGAAAGATCAAAATGATGTTTAATCAATTGTTTGATTATGTTAATCTGAATAGGATCATTAATTTTATAATCAGAACTATGATTGTAACTGACATATCTATCCGAAGAAAGAAGATGTCAATCATATCAATAGTTTGAATATGAAAATAACGATCGCCATTTTTTTTTGTTTTGATTTCCCAAAGATAATTAATTAAAGATTTTGAAAATTTGATTTTGAAAATCTGGTCTGGGTTTCTAAATCTCCTACGAGCGCAAGCCCTCGTAGTTAATTACATCGTAGGAAATCAGAAAATTTCCTATGAATACTCTCGATTAAAATAGCGATACGAATTTTATTTAAGAATTCAAAGATTGATATCAAAGAAGGTTAAGGACTTGAATTTTCAAATGGGATTGGTTCAAGGTTGAACACTTATTTCTGGAGTCAAAGGAAGAATGGTAGGAGGTGCTTCAAGATTCTGAATTATTTCAGAAACACCTCAACTATCCTAAGTGTTGGGCTTGAATTTGATTGAAAGAAATGTTTTAATTTGAGTGATCAATTTTATTAGAAAGTGGGAATTAGATTCCCGAAAGATTGAGGTCTTAGGATTAAAAATCTGTCTCAGATCCTAAGTCTAAAATTGGGTACTGAAAGTCAGTGACCCAGAACCTAGCTAATGCAATGCAATCTGGACTTACCCCGGCCTGGATTGGGGAGCCAGCTAAACCACCTAAACGCTTTTAAAACCATGAGTCAAAGTCTTTAAATGTAGAGTGGTTAAGGACATTGATTAAGATTGGTTTAAAGAATTGGGGTCGACATCTAGAGCAGATCCTAATTGACCCCTTAACATATGTTGGGTTAAATGTCTAAATAAAATGCAATTAAGATTTAGACTCGATTTTTAATTTGTATCTAATGCAATGCATGCTAGTTGACTCGATGAAATGCTTAAATCAATATGAAGCAGTTTTAAAATAGGCTTAAAAAATAGGTTTTATCCTAGAGATTGCACAACATCCCCTTGGACAGAACTGCACCCTAATAGGTCAGGTGGTCTGCCAGAACCCGCAGGCGGGGAGGTGCCTAACAAGGTAGAGAAAAGTTAATATGAATGCATGAAAAACTCCCGGCGAGTCCGGGCTTACTTCTTAAGAGCGTTAGAGTTTCTATCTGAGCTTAAAATTTTAAATTTTATTTAAGTAGAAAAGGTTAATGACCGTACCCTCACGAGCCTCCGATCGGGTTCCAGGCTAAATCAAAATCGACATGCAATAGCGCCAAATAAACTACTAAAAGCATGCGGGTCCTTAATCGCAATCAATACATCAATCAAATCAATTAAATAATTAAATCAATTAAATAAATATTCAAAATGAAAGTCCATGTGGCAAATGCCACTTAATTATACAACCCAGGGTCTGCAGTAAAGTAAAGTGGCCGGGTACCACTGACTACAACCCGGATTCTACTCCTAAGACTCAAGTGACTTTGAGATTTGAGATTCTTCTCGTTCTTCACTTCTTCGTCTCCTTAGAACTCCTTGGATCGTCGGGTCTGGATATCCAAATGAAAAGAAACTCCCCCTGAATAGGGGTGTTATCTTTTCTCTTTGGATACTTGAACTTCATCCTAATTTGGATCTCCAAATGGATAGGAACTCTCCCCTAAGGGATGTTCCTTCCTCTTTGGATTCCAAATTGGATTTTAAATGTCTCAATCTCAAAGTACTTTAAATAATACAACTCGAAATCAAATCAAATTACATCAAATTGAAATTAAAAATCTAGACTCAACAACCTGCAGGGTTATCCTAATAATCAGCAGTTTATATTTGACATCCCAAGCAGTTAATATATTGAAATTTAAATGCTCAAACCAGCCACACTTGGCCATGCTCTTTTTGATTTAAAGGGGGACTTAAGCATGCTTAGCACCTGTGCAATTTAATAATCATGATTTTTGCCCCCTTTAATTTATGCCCTGTATGAGCATGGCCACCTGCATAAGATTGAATTAGTACAAATCGTTCCTAGCCTAGGGGTAGATCTAATCGTACAATCAATCACATCACAGAGTGCATTAAATAAATAAATAATCACATCAATTCTACTACTAGCAAACAACATGCAGTAAAAGCTCGAAAACCCGGCACACAGCAAAAAAGTAAACACCGGCCTAGCCTAAGACTAGAGTTGGTTGTCTTAGCAAACCATCTAAAGTGTGTGAGGTAGGCTGTGTGGCTTTGATGTGTCCTAAATAGGATGATTTGATTGAAGTTGTTTGAGGTTCAAGTTGGTTGAAGGCTTAAGGGAATATTTAATTTGAATTTAAATATTAATGACTTGAGATTGATTTTAAACTTAATTTTAATTGTTTGTTGGATATCACCTTTGTTTCACACCGAGGCCGTGAAGTTTATTTCACCTTCCTTGGGGCTAATTTAATAGCCTCGTAGGCCTGGGTTACCCAGTGGTACCCGATATAATTAAATGATTTGAGTTTGATTAAGGTTTAAAAGTTGATTAAATTTTAATTAGAATTAATTGATTGCTGGTTTTAATGTTGATTTAAGATTTTCTGGAATTTTTAATAATTTATTGAATTTTGGAATTTTTGGATTATTTTAATGATTTAATTCAAGGGTCAAAAGTTGACTTTTTGATTTAAAGTGTTTTCTGGAAATTCAATATTTTATTAAAATACTAGACCTTAATACGATCAGTTAGACAGTAAGTACACTGAAATTGGATTTTTCTACATTTTATTATGAAGGTTTGAAGTTTTGACTTGAATTTGAACTAAGTTTGACCAAAAGTTGACTTTTTCAAATTTGTTTGATTTCTGGAAACTTAACATTTTTAATAAATATTAGACCTTAATATGAGTTGTATGCCTTTGAGTTTGCTCAATTTGGAGTTTATTTGAATTAGTTATGAATTTTTGAAATTTTGAATATTTAATGAATTATTTAATTGTTTAATTAGAGACCATTTTTATGATTTGAATCCAAATGACCTCCAAACTTCTTGAAATCAACTCCAAAGGTCAGGAATGACCTAAGGAGTGATTTCCAAGTGTTTGAGAAATTTTTGGAATTTTTAATTATTTTTAATTAATTAAATTAATTAAATATCAGATTTCAATTAAACTTAAATTAAACTCAATTTTGAAGTCCAGTCAAGGGGCTTTTATTTTTCATTGATTAAGGGTTCAATTCTGGTCAGTTTGAGGTATTATGTATAATTTTCAGATTTAAACTTGATTTATTATAATTTCTGGAAGATTTAATGACTTAATTAAGGTTTAAACTTGATTAGGTTAATTAAGGGGCTTAATGATCTCAAAAGTCAGTGGGAAATTTTCCTAGGGCTGAGGATGTCACTAAGTTCGAATGGTTTGAGTTTCAAGTCAATTGGAATTATATCCTAATTATTAGAATTTTTCTAAATTCTCTAAACTTAGGTCCTTAATTATTGTCCTTAATGACACTAGGTTTGAATAGGTTTAAATCAAGGTTTCTAGACCCTTGACATAACATATGCATGATAAATACACATATAAACATAATCAATCCTATGTCTAAGAGAGCCTTAAGCTAAGTGGTGTGTGTATGTTCTTAAACATGCATAAATTAATACTTAATTAAATATTCTTGATTAGACTAATGAATGATTAGACCAAAAATCATTCACTAGCACTCCCACATGATTTCTATTCAAGTATGTTGACCTATGTTTAAAATTTCATAGTAGATCTCCCAACCTAAAATATTTAGGTATTTATATATATATAATTCAAAATAATTTCAAAATATACTTAATTTATTCATAGGATTACATATAGATATATGTTTTAAATTAAGCATACTTAAGATACGATTAGGGTGATTTTAATATCTAATTGAGAGACCTACTGATCTATTAAGACCATTTGAAAATAAATTTCTTAATTTTTAAAATAATTGGCTTAATATTTAAATAGAGATTAATTAAATATTAAAAATAATTAAGTAATTAAACTAAGTTAAAATTAATCAAGTTTTGATCTCTGAATTTGATTTCAAATTAAAGTGCTTAATTTTCTGAAAATTTTGATATATTACACTTAATTTTCTGATTTAAAATGAATTTATTGTGAATTTTTAAAGTTTAAATCAATTAAAAGGGGTTTTTAAATAATTTTAAATTAATTAATGATTAAAATAATTTTAAAATTAGTTAATATAAATCTCAAGAAATTTTTTTTTTTAAAAAAATTTTAAAATTATTTATGTATGTATTTAAATTATTATTCATTCATTAAATATTAATTAATAATTAGATATTTAATTAATTGAAACATAAGATATAATTTGAATTAATTTAATTTCAAAATTAGAATAATTTAAAAATAATTAATTAATTATTGGATATTAATTAATTAAATCAGTGAATATTAATTAATTATTAAAGTATTAAAATATTATTACTCATTTAAATAATCTTAAATAGTTTAAATTAAATATTATTTAATTTTTAAATATTTTTAAGATTAATATTAAATTTAAGATTAGTTAAGCATTAATTAATTATTTAAATATTTAATTAAAATATTAAATGATATTTAAATATTTAAATTTATTTTAAACTTTTAAAATATTTTAAATGATATTTAAAACTTTATACTTTATTTAATGTTAATTAAAATATTAAAGGTTATTTAATTCAAATCTTAAAATTATTTAATATTAAAAAAAAAATAATAATAATAATAATAATAAAAATTATAAAGTATTTAATGAAAATATTAAATAATTTATATATTAATAAAAGTTTAATATCATTTAATATTAAATAATATTATAAAATATTTAATATTAATTATTAATTAAAATTGTACATTATTTAAATTAATTAATGTTTAATGGTAAATATTTAAATAAAATATTTAATATTTAAATATTAATCATTAGTTTATAATAATTAATAATTAATATTAATGTAATTTAAAAAAAAAAAAAAATTTAAATTAATAATAAGTCTAAATTAAAATTATTTAATTTCTGAAATATATTTTAATATATATTATATTTTAATATATAATATATTATTATTTAATATTTATTAAAAAAAAATTTTAAAACGAATAATAAAAAAAAAAGCTGACCACGTGGCGGGTTCTGGTTGGCAGTTCCAAACCGCGGGGCCACGTGGCACATCCGGATTGGCGGGCGAAACCGCGGGCAATCATTGGAAATGATTGCGCCGCCGCGCAATCATTTCCAATGATTGGTGGCGGCGCGGTTTCGATTCGCGCGGTACTTAACCACGTCAGCACGTGGTTACGACCGTCGGATCTCCGCTGTTTCGAAATGAACGGGTCTGATCGAGCCGGACGGGATACGTAGCCGCCTGATCAACCGCGCGGTCGAACGAAACCGCGGAAGGCCTTGATCTGGACCGTTGATCGCGCGATCAACGGTCCAAAGGAAAGACCAGTTGAACCTAGTTCAACCGAAACCCTGGGGTGGGTTTTTTGCTTCGTATGCTCGATCCGGTTAACCAAATTGAATGAAATTTTAGAACTAGATCACATATACGAACAGAAACGATGTGGGTAGTTTGATTCGACTTAAAACGAACTTAATCAAAAGTTAATTAAACTAGAGTGTTTTAACCTAGGGTTTAGGATTATACCTTACACAATGGATGGATTTAGATGAACTCGAGCTCTCTGAATTTGTAGTTTGTCCAAGTGTAGTTCTCCTGAAGACTTCTCGAGCTAACGACGTCTGGATCTGGACCTATAGCCTCTTGAACGGATTTGGCTTAAGTTCGCCGGAATCCACTCGCCGACGGGATTTGACCGGCTGGATTTCGCTTGGAAAGTGAGGAGGAGTCTCTGGGGAGCTCAAGGAACTTGGGGGCTGGGCTTGGAGAGGCTTGAAGAGTGAGAGAATGTGTGGAATAGAATGATAGCTCTAATGAGGGTTTTCCCCCTATTCAATCTCCCTCAAATCGAATGGACGGTTTGGATGACTTTGGATGGACTCCAGATGGCCTCCACCTGTCCAGGAAGTTGTTGGGAGCAGGGAATCAAAAGGACATGGGTACAATCGTATGTGGAAAGGGATTTTTGTCATTTTGTGGCCATGTGGAATGGCTAGGAGCCATTTGATCAATATCCAAGGGTTGAAGGCTGGCTTGGGAAGTCTCTAGAAGAGATTAAAGTTGCTGGAATGGATTAAAGGAGAATGGATTAGGTGTTAATGGTGTTTTGACCAAGTTTGACTCATTCGAAAGCTCAATTTGACTGTTTGACTAGTCAACAGTCAAATGTCTGCCTAGGTGGCATGGAGGGAAAGGGTTTAAGCTAGTTGAATGCATTAGATGGAGTTTGATAGATTAAAACTTGAAGTTTAAACATATGGGAAGGAATTTGACCAAGCATACTAAGTTGACCTGGTCAACTCAACTTGAAGTTGATTGACTAATGGGCAAGATGCATTTAGGTCATGAATTTGAGTTGATTTAGAAGATAGATGGCTTGAATTTATCATGGTTTGACAATAACCTATGAGTTAATTAAATTAAAGCCTATATTGATTTGATTTGGTCAAATCCAATAAGATTGGATTCAATCAAGGTTGAGAGATATTTAATACATGGAATAAGCTGGATTTGGATTTAAATAAAAAAAAAGGTTTGGTTGGGTTGATTTTGAGCTAAATGAGTCAAGTTTGACTAGATTTGGACTCAGTTGACTAAGTCAACTGTTGACTGGGTCAATGGGTCCAGTCAAATCCAAATCCTTGGGGAATGTGATCAAAGAAGTTTGAATAAGTTTGAAATCAATCTGGAGCTTGATTGGGTTTAAATGAGTTTAAGGGTTGAAAGTGGTCAACCTGAGTTGACTTGGTCAACCAGGTTGACCCAGGGCCAGGATTTGGGCTGAATCAATTTCAAATAAAATTTGAGGTCTGGCAGAAGTGGTTTGAGGGTTTGAATAGGTCATTTGGGTCAAATCACCTATTTGAACCCTTAATGGGCTTAATAGGTCAACTGGGTTGACTTGGTCAACCAAGTTGACCCAGGGTTAGGGTTTGAACTAGAATGGTTTGAAATGATGAATGGGGTCTAGTGGAGGTGGTTTCAGGGTTTAAATGGGTTATCTAGATCAAATGACCTGTTTAGGCCCTTAATGGGCCTAATGGGTCAACTAGGTTGACTTGGTCAACCAGGTTGACCCAGGGTCAAGGATTGGGTCCAACCAATTCAGAATGACATTCTGAGTCTACTGGTGATGGTCTCAAAGTCTGGGGAGGTTATTTGGTCAAAATGACCTATTTGGGCCCTTAATGGGCCTTTTAGGTCAACCCTGGTTGACTTGGTCAACCAGGTGGGTCCAGGGCCTGGAAATAGGCTCAACAGATTTGAAATGACATTTGGAGACCAATGGAGGTGGTCCCAAGGTCAGAAGAGGTCATTTGATAAAAATGATCTGTTTTGACCCATAAAGGCCTGTTTGGTCAAACTAGGTTGACTTGGTCAACTAGGTTGACCCAGGGGCTGGAAGTGGGTCCAATGGGTTTGGTTTGACATTTGGGGACCAATGGAGGTGGTCCCAAGGTCAGAGGAGGTCATTTGGTCAAAATGACCTGTTTTGACCCTAAAGGGGCCTTCTAGGTCAACTAGGTTGACTTGGTCAACCAGGTTGACCCAGGGGCTGGTTCTGGGTTCAACAGGTTTGGTTTGACATTTGAAATTTGCTGGAGGTGGTTGCATTTGATTTGGAGCTCATTTGGTTCAAATGACCATTTATACCCCATAGGGGTATTTTGGTCATTTTGACCTCTGGTCAACTGGGGGTCAAATTGAGTCCAACAAAATGCAGTTTATTGTTCAATGGATCATAATCAAGGGTCTGGAGGTGATTGGAGGCTTTGGAGAAAGCTCCAGGGTCAAAATCCACTGGGTGACAGGTCCAGTGGCACAGACTGTAAATATTTGAAGGTTTTACAGCCTTTGGATTTCAATTCAGTTTCTGGGGTTGGAGATCTCAGAATGAGCTCAAATTTGGAGGGTTACCTCTAGAGACATGTCACATCAGTATGGAACTGACAGCTCTTGAATCAGAGGTCATTTGATAGGGTTTTGAAATGTTCAAAGATCAACTGGAAAAGGCTTTCAGGACTTAGACCTTTAGCCTTGGATTTGAATCTGGAAAACTGTTTTTTTTTTTGAATTGGATTTTGAGCTTGAATGATAGGATTTGAATTAAGTTTAGGTTGAATTGAAGTTTGAACTGATCTAGAGGAATCCTAGGGTTTAGAATAGGTCCTAGGGTCCAAATCAGCTTAAGGGAATCCTAAGGTCTAGAATAGATCCTAGGAACTGGAGTCTGGAAAGGTCCTGGAATCTAGAAGTCTTAGGAAAATCCTAGGATTTGGGGTCTGAAAGAATCCTATAATCTAGAAGAATCCTAAGATCTAGGAATCCTAAGATTCAAGATCTAGGAGGATCTTAGGATCTAGAGTAGATCCTAAAGTTTGATTTCTAGGAAGATCTTAGAGTTTTGAAATCCTGGGACCTGGGATCTAGAATAGTCTTAGGATCTAGAAGAATCCTAAGCTCTAAATAGATCTAGGAGAATCCTAAGGTCTAAGAGGATCATATGATCTAGAATCAGGTAGAATCCTAGGGTCTAGAATAGATCCTAGGGTCTGAAGTCTAGGAGAATCCTAGAATCTAGATTTGTCTTAAATTATATTGATCTAGGCTCAGGATTGATTTGAATTTGGATTGATCTTAAAGTCTGGATTAATCTAAGATCAGATTGATCCTAGGGTTAAGATTGATCCTAAGGATTGGAAAGATCCTAAGGTCTGGATTGGTCCTACTGAGCTCATACAAAAATGAGGTCAACAAATGGACCCCCAATATGTGTAATAGAATGTAGTTCTATTGCACATATTGGTGTTGACCGAATAGAATGGTCAAGTCTGGAGTTTTGATCCTAAGGGAAAGAAAAATCTATCCCTGGGGAATCGGGGTTTGAATTGATACTAGGGTAGTGCTAAGAAAAGCATACTCTACCACTAGTGGGTCTGGTCCTAAGGGAAAGGAAGAATCTATCCCTAAAGGAGAAGGAAGTCTGGGTGATCCTATAGGAAGAACTCCTAACTATAAAGGATTGAGTCTAGATTTGATTCTAAGGGAAAGGAAATCCTAACCTTAGAAAACTAGATTTGAAAGGATACTAGAGTAGTGCTGGAAACAGCGTATTCTACTACTAGTGCATCTAATCCTAAGGAAGGGAAAGAATCCTATCCTTACAGGAAAAGAAAATCTGGATGATCATATAGAAAGGAAGAATTCCTAACTACAGAAGATCAAATTGAAATTCAATACTAGGGTAGTGCCACGAGGGGCGTACTTTACCACTAATAGATCTAATCCTAAGGGAAGAAACATCTAACCCTAAAGAAGAGACAACTTGATTGAGATTGATTCCAAGACGGTGCCATAGGGGACTTACTCCATCACTAGGAAGTCTAATCCCAAGGAAAGGGAGGATAACCTACCCTAAGGAAGGGAGAACTGGATTTTGAAATTAAACCCAGGACGGTGCCATAGAGGACTTATTCCATCATTGGGGAGTCTAATCCTAAGAGAAGGAGAATGCTTACTCTAAGGAAAAGAGGGTTGGATGATCGTATAGGAAAGTAGTATAGCTTCCTATAGGAGATCAGACTCAAAGATTTGAATTTGAGGCTAGAATGGTGCCACAAAGGGCGTTATCCATCACTAGTAGATCTAATCCCAAGGAAAGAAAGCACGATGACTCACATCTGTCCTTAAGGAAAAGAAAACTGGATGATTCTGTGAGAAGGAAGCATTGCTTCGCACAGAATCAGATCTGAAGTGATCGTATGTAAAGGAAACTTGCTTTACATAGAAGATCAAGTCAGGATGATCGTATATAGAGGAAACCTGCTCTATACAGAGGATCGGATCTGGAATGATCATATACAGAGGAAACTTGCTCTGTATAGAGGATCGGGTCTGGATTGATCGTATATAGAGGAAATTTGCTCTATATAGAGGATCAGGTCTGGAATGATCATATGTGAAGGAAACTTGCTTCACATAGAGGATCGAGTCTGGATTGATCGTATATAGAGGAAACTTGCTCTATATAGAGGATCAGGTCAGGAATGATCATATGTGAAGGAAACTTGCTTCACATAGAGGATCGAGTCAGGATGATCGTATATAGAGGAAATTTGCTCTATATAGAGGATCAGATTTGAATTCTGGAATTTGAGATTTGAATTCTAGAATTTGAAATTTGAATGATTTTTGAACTTGAATTTAAAAAATATTTGAATTTGAAACTTGATTTGATGAATTTGAATTTGAAGGGTTTTAAAACTGTGATGTGTTTTGAATTTGATTTGAATTAGTTTTAAGTTTGAAAATTTTGAATTTGAGATTTGATTTTAATTGATGTTGAATTTGATTTCGAATTTTGATTTTGGATTTTGAAAAATTTGGACAAAATTGAGCTGAATAGATTCAAAATTTGAAAATTTTATTGATTCGAAATTCGAGCTACATCAAGCATAGTATTTTTTCAGGAATCGCCCGTTCACAGGAAGCATTGGGTGATTTCCTTTACAATCCACTAGCTGATACGAGCCTCCTTCGTAAACTGTTTCCACTACGAAGGGTCCTTCCCAGGTTGGTTCAAACTTTCCACCGAGCTTTCGGTGAGCTAAGATAGGCCTCCGAAGAACCAGGACCAAGTCGCCTACTCGGAAGGTTCTAGGTCGCACTAACTTATCGTGAGCTTGAACCATTCTGGCTTTATAGAGTTCTAGATTCTGCTGGGCTTGGAGACGACGTTCTTCAAGACCCTCGAGTTCTTCAAGTCGAAGTTGTGCATTCTGTTCTGTTGTGATTTGATTCTGGACTGCAGTTCTGAGTGAAGGGATTTGAATTTCCAGAGGGAGTACGGCCTCGGACCCATACACTAGTGCAAACGGTGTGGATTGAGTCGGGGTTCGATATGTGGTCCTGTAGGCCCACAAAGCTTCCACCAACCTCTCATCCCACTGACGTTTATTGTCATCCAGGGTCTTTTTTATGATTTGTACCAGGGTTTTGTTGAAGGCCTCAGCCAGTCCATTAGCCCGTGGGTAATAGATTGTTGAGTATCTCCAATCAATACCGTGGCGACTTGCAAAGTTATTGATTTTTGTAGACTTGAAAGCGGACCCATTATCGGATATGATTCTGCGAGGCACGCCGAATCGATATACGATATGGTCACGAAAGAATTTCATTACATGATGTGATGTTATATTTCTTAGTGGTACTGCTTCTGCCCACTTTGAAAAGTAATCAGTCGCTGCTAAGATGAAGCGATGACCCCTTGAAGAAGGAGGGTCAATTGGCCCGACGATATCCGTGCCCCAACTTTCGAAGGGCCACGAGGCTATCGTAGGATGCAACACATTAGGCGGCTGATGTAAAACCACACCATGAACTTGGCATTGATGACAACATTTTGCAGTTTTCATGCAATCGTCAATCATCGTAGGCCAGTAGTAACCAAGTCTTTTGATTTTCATTTTCATCTTAGGACCCGATTGATGAGCACCGCACAATCCAGCATGGACCTCGTTAACGATCTTCAGGGCCTCCTGTTTGTCTAAACAACGGAGCCACATCTGATCGAACGATCGTCGGTACAACGTATCGTTGACTAGTGCATATGATAGGGCACGTTTCTTAATTTGGTTGGCAAGAGACCTGTCGTGAGGAAGCTTGCCTTCTTGCAAATATTTGATGATTGGTTGTCTCCAATCTTGTTCTTCATCGACTGCTGAAGATGTATAGAGGACCTGGGAAGATTGATTGTTGAGGTATTCCATGTCTACAGGGGACAGGACTTGACGACCCTGAACTTCTATAGGGATGAAGTCTTCTTCTGGGCAAGCAAATTCCTTTGCAAGCTTTGCTAGGGCATCCGCCGAGGAATTGCTTCCACGAGGAACCCTATACATAGTTACAATGGGAATTTTCTCGAGTAGGTGCATTGTGTATTGGTGATATTTCAGGAGTTTAGGATTCAAAACCTTATAGGTCCCTGCAACTTGGTTGATCACCAGCTGAGAGTCACCATAGATCTTAATCTCTTTAATCTCCATTAGGATTGCAAGTTCCAAACCAGTTATCAAAGCTTCGTACTCAGCTTCGTTGTTCGTACAAGGTTCGGATAAATGGTAGGAAAAGTGCATCATTCCCTTATCCGGTGTTATGAAAACCAGACCGACTCCGGCTTTCCCAGGAATAGTAGATTGGGGTGTTTTGCCCCTTTGAGAGGATGCTGCACCATCAAAATACATTTCCCAGGTTTGGACATTAGATTCCTCGAAACTCATGATTTGCTCGTCGGGGTAAATCATCATTTAGAGGAGATTCTGCCGGTAGCGGGTGTGCCGCAAGGAAGTCGGCGACGGCCTGCCCTTTCACAGCACGCAGGGGAATGAAAGTGATTTCAAATTGTAACAATATCATAGACCAACGAGCTAGACGTCCTGACAACGTGGGCCGGGTCATAAGATATTGCAGGGGGTTGACACTGGAAATCAGACTGACCTGATGAGAAAGCATGTAATGTCTCAGTTTTTGTGCTGCAAAGACTAAGGCAAGGCAATGTTTCTCAATTGCAGGGTATCGGATTTCCGTCGGAAGTAATCTCCGACTCAGGTAATAGAGGGCATTCTCTTTCCCATCGTCATTGATTTGAGCTAGAAGAGCCCAAGAGATTCGTCAAGGGCTGCAGTGTAAAGGATTAAGGGTCTTCCCGGAATGGGGGCTGCCAAAACTGGCGGATTTTGTCAGGTATTGTTTGATATTTTCGAAAGCATTTTGACATTTCTCGTCCCAAATGAATTGGCGTCCTTTTTAGCTAGGACAGAGAATGGTTGACATCTTCCAGAAAGATTAGAAATAAATCTTCTTATATACGCCAGCCTGCCCTGGAGGGATCTCAGTTGAGTGAGACTCTTAGGAGGCGGCATATTTAAGATAGCTTCAATTTTGGCCGGATCAATTTCGATTCCACGGTGCCTGACTACGAACCTAAGAACTTCCCTGACGTGACGCCGAAAGCGCACTTCAAGGATTCATTTTAAGGTCGTAGCGGCGCAACCGCTCGAAAACAGTTCTTAAATCATAAAGATGAGCCTCTTTCACTCTACTCTTGACGACTAAATCGTCGATGTAACATCGACTTGATGATGTATTAAGTCATCAAAGATATGAGTCATGGCCCCCTGGTAGGTTGCACCAGCATTTTGAGGCCAAAGGGCATCACTTTATAACAAAAGATCCCTATAGGACTTCTGAATGCAGTGTTTCTCTCATCTTCTGGGGCCATCTTGATTTGATTATAACCAGACGAGCCATCCATAAAGGAGAAAACAACATGCGAGGAGGCAATGTCCACCATGAGTTCTGGGATTGGCAAAGGAAATTCATCCTTAGGACATGCCTTGTTCAGGTCTCTATAGTCAACACAGACCCGGATTTGACCATTTTTCTTTCGAACTGGCACGACGCTGGCTACCCAAGAAGGATATTGTTCTTCTCGAATAAATCCAGCCTCTGCCAACTTCTTGACTTCAGAAACGACTTGTTGTTCGATCTCCAGACGCATACGTCGTGGAGCTTGCTTGACAGGAATGGCATCATGCCGGATTCCAAGTTATGAACTGCTACGTCAGCGGACAACCCCGGCATTTCGTCGTATGTCCAGGCGAAGCAATCTTTAAACTCGGATAGAAGTTGAATTAGATCTTTAGACTCATCCTCACTCAACAAAGAACTTATGAAAGTGGGGCGAGGGTCATCCTCTGTTCAAAGATTGATTTCTTTAAGTTCATCGACTGTTGATTTAATTTCTTCTTCGAATTCAGGGGGTGCATCCCGAACCTGAAGTTCGTCAGAATCATCAAAAGTCTCCAAACAAAGTCATCGAATGAATCAATGACTTCAGTAGGGACATTTTTAAATTCAGGACGACTAGTTATCATTAGACAAAATTCGTCATCGTCAAATGATCTAACGGTACTAAAGCCGATACCACTGTCCAATTTTATTAAATTTTGCGAATTCCAAAGACTTTCGTGGTATCTAGCCTGG